>MU249631.1:1460973-1471558 GCA_018977245.1 Lethenteron camtschaticum
GCGTGGTGTATTCCGCAAATATGCCCGACTGTGAGGGCGGGCACAAGCCGGCGTGAGTAGGTTAAACGTTGAGTTTTATAAGGGCACCACGGGTGACCAGCCCTCCCCACCCAGCCCCACCCTCCCCCCCCACCCACCCTCCCCACCCAGCCCTCCCACCCAGCCCTCCCACTCAGCCCCTCCCCTCCCACCCCCACCCAGCCCCACCTCCCCACCCCCACCCAGCCCCTCCCCACCCACCCTCCCCACCCAGCCACTCCCCACCCAGCCCCACCCCTCACCCAGCCCCTCCCTCCCCACCCAGCCCTCCCTGCACGACGGACGGACACAATAATCCCCTGTGGGCTGGTGTAACCAGGAGGTTCCTACCAGTAAAAGTTAAATCGGTTGTTGTTGTTGTTGTAACTTGCCGACCCACTACCCCGACTGGACATCTGTGACGATAAGAGCTTTAGAGCTCTTCGGATTTCTCCTCCTGCAGCCTACACACAGATTCACATTCTGCAGGGCCTCCACTGTGTGCACTGTACCGTGGTGCACTGTACCGTGGTGCACTGTACTGTGTTGCACTGTACTTTGTGCGCTGTACTGTGTGCATTGTACTGTGTTGCACTGTACTGTGTGCACTGTACTTTATGCACTGTACTTTGTGCACTGTATTGTGTTGCACTGTACTGTGTTTCACTGTACTGTGTGCACTGTACGGTGTGCTCGCCGCTGTTCCGTGTGTACTGCCCCGTGTGTACTGCTCCACGTGTGCACTGCCCCCACGTGTGCACTGCCCCACGTGTGCACTGCCCCCACGTGTGTACTGCTCCACGTGTGTACTGCCCCCGTGTGTACTGCTTCGTTCTCTCCCGACTCCCCCCTCTAAGAAATCAACACATTTCAAGAATCGAAACCAAATCGATTTCTCGACTCCGCTCTCGATTCGCGATTCCGAGCGCGCAGCACGGAGGGGAGCGGCCAAAGGAATCGATTCGATTCACGGCGGTCCCCGTTGCGAAATCGATTCGACGAAATCGATCCGGCGAATTTTTTATTTTTCTATTTTTTATTTCTTGTTAATGTTCAAATAGTCCACCTCACCCCGAGCACAGCACTAGAATTTTTTTTAAAAAACATCTTTCTTTGTCGCGGTCGAAATCCATATAAACCACGAAACTCTTTCACCCCATACACACGGGATTGTTCCAGTACGTCATTAACACCCACCACCCACCCACACCACCCACCATCCCGTCCCGCTCACTTGACGTAGTAAATCCATCCGTCCGGCGTCGACCGCTCCTCCCAGGCGGGCGGGAGCTCGTCCTCGCTGTCCGTGTCGTCCAGACCCGCGTAGCGAAGCGCCGACATCGTCCGTACGCGGCCACGGCGGTGAGGGGCGGACGTCACCAACTGGAGGACCCCCACCTAAGATGGCCACCGGTTATGCAACTGTAGGGGAGTTTCCCCCCCACCTAAGATGGCCACTGGTTATGCAACTGTAGGAGTTTCCCTCCCCACCTAAGATGGCCACCGGTTATGCAACTGTAGGGGAGTTTCACCCCCCCCCCACCTAAGATGGCCACTGGTTATGCAACTGTAGGGAGTTTCACCCCCCCCCCACCTAAGATGGCCACTGGTTATGCAACTGTAGGGGAGTTTCACCCCCCCCCACCTAAGATGGCCACCGGTTATGCAACTGTAGGGGAGTTTCACCCCCCCCCACCTAAGATGGCCACTGGTTATGCAACTGTAGGGGAGTTTCACCCCCCCCCACCTAAGATGGCCACTGGTTATGCAACTGTAGGGGAGTTTCACCCCCCCCCCACCTAAGATGGCCACTGGTTATGCAACTGTAGGGGAGTTTCACCCCCCCCCCACCTAAGATGGCCACCGGTTATGCAACTGTAGGGGAGTTTCACCCCCCCCCCCACCTAAGATGGCCACCGGTTATGCAACTGTAGGGAGTTTCACCCCCCCCCCACCTAAGATGGCCACCGGTTATGCAACTGTAGGGAGTTTCACCCCCCTCCCCACCTAAGATGGCCACCGGTTATGCAACTGTAGGGGAGTTTCACCCCCCCCCCACCTAAGATGGCCACTGGTTATGCAACTGTAGGGGAGTTTCACCCCCCCCCCACCTAAGATGGCCACTGGTTATGCAACTGTAGGGAGTTTCACCCCCCCCCCACCTAAGATGGCCACCGGTTATGCAACTGTAGGGGAGTTTCACCCCCCCCCCCCACCTAAGATGGCCACTGGTTATGCAACTGTAGGGGAGTTTCACCCCCCCCCCACCTAAGATGGCCACTGGTTATGCAACTGTAGGGGAGTTTCACCCCCCCCCCCACCTAAGATGGCCACCGGTTATGCAACTGTAGGGGAGTTTCACCCCCCCCCACCTAAGATGGCCACTGGTTATGCAACTGTAGGGAGTTTCACCCCCCCCCCCACCTAAGATGGCCACTGGTTATGCAACTGTAGGAGTTTCCCCTCCCCACCTAAGATGGCCACCGGTTATGCAACTGTAGGGGAGTTTCACCCCCCCCCCACCTAAGATGGCCACTGGTTATGCAACTGTAGGGAGTTTCACCCCCCCCCACCTAAGATGGCCACTGGTTATGCAACTGTAGGAGTTTCCCCTCCCCACCTAAGATGGCCACCGGTTATGCAACTGTAGGGAGTTTCACCCCCCCCCCACCTAAGATGGCCACTGGTTATGCAACTGTAGGGAGTTTCACCCCCCCCCCCACCTAAGATGGCCACTGGTTATGCAACTGTAGGAGTTTCCCCTCCCCACCTAAGATGGCCACCGGTTATGCAACTGTAGGGAAACGTCGTGATTTTTATTTTATTTTCATTTACTAATTTTAATTTTTTTACCTACGTGACTTTACCGAAAAAACCCAAGAATATAACTGTAGGGAAGTTTCCCCCTCCTCACCTAAGATGGCCACCGGTTATGCAACTGTCGGGGAGTTTCCCCCCCCCCCCACCTAAGATGGCCACCGGTTATGCAACTGTCGGGGAGTTTCCCCCCCACCTAAGATGGCCATCAGTTGCTCGCTTGTCTATCAGGCGGGGTACCCTCACCTAAGATGGCCAACAATTACTCATCTATCAGGCGGGAGATCCCCACTTAAGGTGGCCCACAATTTATTCACCTATCGAAGAGATTCCCCTACCTAAGATGGCCACCAGTCACTCACTGTCGGGCAGGTTCTCCGTCCTAAGATAGTCACTAGTCACTCACTGTCGGGCAGGTTCCCTACGTAACATGGCCACCAGTCACTCACTGTCGGGCAGGTTCCCCTACGTAAGATGGCCACCAGTCACTCACTGTCGGGCAGGTTCCCCTACGTAAGATGGCCACCAGTCGCTCACTGACGGGCAGGGTTCCCTACGTAAGATGGCCACCAGTCACTCACTGACGGGCAGGGTTCCCTACCTAAGATGGCCACTGGTCATTTACTGTCGTGTAGGTTGCCCTACCTAAGATGGCCACCAGCCACTGTGTGCAGGTTCCCCACCTAAGATGGCCACAGGTCGATCACCTGTCGGCTCGATGTTCGGATTGACAAACGTTTCCCTTTCCTATCCCAGTCGGAATGGCGGTGGCCGGCTCGGTGCTACCGTTGCGAAGGTCAAACCAATCATCAAACGTCCCACCAACGTGCACCTTCGGAATCGGAAATATCCGCCGGGTTCGCAGCGCTAACCACTGCGCCACCGCTCCTCAATATAATACACAGCGCTGTCCAGGGTGGTCCAGATGTCTTGTGACCCCAAATTAATTAATCCCGAACACCCCAACCCTCCCTTTGCATATTCATGTTTTCAATAAATCCTTACTTTAAAAAAATCACGTTTTAGATATTTAAATGTGGGTCACAATACATCTGGACCACACGTCTGTGGGGAGCGGTGGTGCAGCGGTTAGCACGCTGCGCTACGAACCTGGCGACCCGGGTTCCATTCCCGCTCACGGCCAACACCACCAGTGACGATTATCTGAACCGACCCTGGGCTTCCCCTAGGTCGACTCAGCCTTAAATGAGTACCTGGTGCTGTGTGCAAACATCGCTACTAGGGAGACAAAGGCGGCCGGGCGTGGTGTTGACAACCCACCTCTTCGTGTGCCGTGCCAGCCTTTATTTTATAGGTGCTCGCTAACAGCACTTGCCCCTACAGTCTGTTAAGGCTACACGGGGATCTTTATATATATACATAGCTAGACAAAGACACAAAACAGTGACACGCAACGTCTCTCGATCATAGATAGCATTTATTAAACATCTGTAAAGCACAGCTGTGGCTCATTTAGGCACGAGAAGGCACGACGTTGTTACAACAGCCGGTCTGTAAAGGCACTTTATCGACTGGCAGCCACAATCATTGCAAAGTGCCAGTGGTTTACCACCAATTTACTAAAATAAGTGGCTATCTTAATTCCCCCCGCCCCTACGCAAACAATTTCCAGGTTAAAACTTGTGTGGGGCAGCCCCTGGAACACTCAGCAAGGGTTCCCTACAGGACAAAGGGCGTTAGTGTTGTGGAGTTGTCTCCCTTCATCCCGTAGGGCCTCATAGGTGCTGCCCTGAGCTTAGCAATCCTTAGCAATCCCAGGATGCACCACGATTGGTGCTGCCCTTGGCTTAGTAATCCCAGGATGCATCACAATCCCAGGAGGCACCACGATTAGTGCTGCCCTTGGATTAGCATTCCCAGAATGCACCACAATTCGTACTGCCCTTGGCTGAGCAATCCCAGGATGCACCACGATTGGTGCTGCCCTTGCTGAGTAATCCCAGGATGCACCACGATTTGTGCTGCCCTTGGCTGAGCAATCCCAGGATGCACCACGATTGGTGCTGCCCTTGGCTGAGCAATCCCAGAATGCACCACGATTGGTGCTGCCCTTGGCTTAGCAATCCCAGAATGCACCACGATTTGTGCTGCCCTTGGCTTAGCAATCCCAGAATGCACCACGATTGGTGCTGCCCTTGGCTTAGCAATCCCAGAATGCACCACGATTGGTGCTGCCCTTGGCTTAGCACTCCCAGGATGCACCACGATTGGTGCTGCCCTTGGCTGAGCAATCCAGAATGCACCACGATTTGTACTGCCCTTGGCTGAGCAATCCCAGGATGCACCACGATTGGTACTGCCTTTGGCTGAGCAATCCCAGAATGCACCACCTGCCCTTGGCTGAGCAATCCGAGGATGCACCACGATTGGTGCTGCCCTTGGCTGAGCAATCCCAGGATGCACCACGATTGATGCCGCCCTTGGCTTAGCAATCCCAGAATGCACCACGATTGATGCCGCCCTTGGCTTAGCAATCCCAGAATGCACCACCATTGGTGCTGCCCTTAGCTGAGCAATCCCAGGATGCACTACGATTTGTGCTGCCCTTGACTTAGCAATTCCAGAATGCACCACAATCCCAGAATGCACCACGATTGGTGCTGCCCTTGGCTTAGCAATCCCAGAATACACCACGATTGGTGCTGCCCTTGGCTTAGCAATCCCAGAATACACCACGATTGGTGCTGCCCTTGGCTTTGCACTCGCATGGTGATACGCTAATTGCATTAGACTTTCTATAATTAATCACAGTGTAATTATTCTATAATCCTCATTACGAGTCTATAATCACAGCGGCTCTGCGATCATCGCAATCACAATCCCGGGGTCTCTGTGCGAGTCTCTGTATCGACACGTGAGTCCATGGGTCTGCAGCAATATACGAGTCCGTTTTCGTCTATGGATATGTAAGTCCACGGGTTATACGAGTCGATGAGCCTCTATGAGAACTGTATGCGTCTCTCTGTCAGCCAATGAACCAAGTGGTTGGTTCTCTAAGGCGAGCTTACGAGCCTCTGCTAAAAAGTTTGTGCGTCTCTGCACAATTCCATGAGCCTCTTATAGATTTCGATTTAAAGCTTTCGTGACGGCAGGGATTCATCTTCTTGGTTCTTTCGGTAGAGTCACGTAGAATGGAAATAATAAAATAATAAAATAAAACATTATAAAATAATTCTCACGACGTTTCGGCCACAACGCAAGCAGCCGTCCTCAGACGCTGTCTCCCCGACAGCTGCTTGCGTTGTGGCCGAAACGTCGCGAGAATTATTTTATTATGTTATTATTTCCATTCTACGTGACTTTACCGAAAGAACCAAGAAGATGAACCTCTTATAGATGTCTATGGCACGCTGCTTGCGAGATGGGCAATGGGAGGCGCACAGGATCGGTGGCAGGCTCCTGCGAAACAATTGGACGTGTGCGCACAACAAGAGCTTGATAGCTCTTCGGATTCCTCCAGAATAAACAAATACTCAGCTTCCGCAGCCAGAGAAGAGAGTTATACTGGGTGTGGTGTTCATAATCAACGTTTTGGGTTTAGATCGCGTTAGTTATAAATGTGTCGTAACCCTCCACCACCCGACACGGCCAATCAGTAAAAAAGTGTCACGTTGACAAAAGACAAATAGTTCACTGCTTTAGCCCACCGGTGTGTTGAAGCCACAACATTTACAACACACCGGTGTGGGCTAAAGCAGTGAACTAATTGTCTTTGTCAACGTGACACTTTTTTACTGATTGGCCGTGTCGGGTGGTGGAGGGTTACGACACATTTATAACTAACGTGATCTAAACCCAAAAACGTTGATTGTGAATAACATTGGTCGCGAAAGCCTGCCACGTGTTAAACTGGGTGTGGTGTGTCGGGTGACCGCCCAGAGCCGGCTGGAATTAAGGCCTCTCGTTGCCCGCCTCTTGTGGCTCAAAACGGTGACGCGCGTCCGTTCACCGAAGGTAGCAAACAGTTGCCAGGCTTGCTGCGAGATAATCCGAAGTTAGGAAATAAATCTATACGGCCATCGCTGTAGCAGCCACCGCCGGTTCGACGCTGCCACCGTCGTCAGCGAAAGGCGAGCGTGGCGGTGGTGGCGGCGGTGCAGTTCGAACCCGGTAAGGCCGCCCTGGTTAATGCCGTGGCACGTGTTTGAGTCGTTAACCACTAAACACGCCACGTATTCCTGCCCCGGGGCCGTTGCTAAAAGGCTGCGTTGACGTCGTTCGGAAATGAGTGGCTGGGCCCAAATTTGACCCGAATTAGAAATGATAATAATCATCATCATCATGATGATATAAAAGATTACACAGCAAACGGCTCGATCGAGATGGTGCACAGCAGCAATCGTCGCCCCCTTCAGTGAGACCACCGCAGGCCGTTTCTGTGCACCACAGCGGTGCCACGCGCTGTGACACGCGCTGTGCCACGCGCCCGCCTTTCACATCGCTGCTTGTGCAATAATGTTACTAACCAACGCGGTGGAGAACGTTTGTACGAGGCGCGTAAATGCGGCATTCGTTGAAATGTGTCGTTGGACGTCGCGGGGCACGTGACCCCCCCCCCCCACCACGCCGAACTCGGCCACGACATCTCTAGGAGATGTGTTAAAAGACAACGGGGCGCACGGAGAGGAAACCTCGCCAGATAAAAAGTTAAAAGCAGAATTGGCGATCATCGGCGAGCGGTTTCGACCGACGGGCACTCCGCCTTCGCCTGGCCGCTCCGGGTGGACGGCACGGGTCGAGCGGGCGATCGAACTGGGTGATCATAATGAGCGATCGAACCGGGTGATCTAAGTGGGTAGTAGTAGTGAGTGATCGTAGCAAGCGATCGATGTGGGTGGTCGAACCGGCGATCGAACCAGGTGATCATAATGAGCGATCGAACCGGGTGATCGAAGTGGGCAGTAGTAGTGAGTGATCGTAGCGAGCGATCGTAGCGGGCGATCGAACCGGCGATCGAACCAGGTGATCATAATGAGCGATCGAACCGGGTGATCTAAGTGGGCAGTAGCAGTGAGTGATCGTAGCGATCGGTCGAAGTGGGTGGTCGAACCGGGCGATCGTAACGGGTGATCGAACCAGGTGATCGAAGTGGGCAGTAGTAGTGAGTGATCGTAGCAAGCGATCGTAGCGGGCGATCGAACCGGGCGATCGAACCAGGTGATCATAATGAGCGATCGAACCGGCCGATCGAAGTGGGCGATCGAACCGGGTGATCGAAGTGGGTAGTAGTAGTGAGTGATCGTAGCAAGCGATTGAAGCGGACGTTCGAACCGGCGATCGAACCAGGTGATCATAATGAGCGATCGAACCGGGCGATCGAACCGGGCGATAGTGGCGGTGAGATCGAACCGAGCGATCGAGTGGCACGGCGCGTTGGGTGTCCGCCTCGACTCCGGTCACCAATGGCTGTGCACTAAGAAAATTAAAACTTATTAAAAAAACAATCGCGTTCAATTAGGATTATGCACTTACAAAATGTTTAAATAGCGTTTTGGCCGTCGACCCCAACGAGCATTGCTCTCGCGTGGCGGGCCGCGCGTGTGGGAAGGTGCTGCCAATCTCCCCCTCTACTACGTGTGTGGACCGTTTCAAGCAGAAGGGGATCTCAGAGGTAGCTCTGTGAGATGTACTTCCGTGGGGCCGTTCTGTGTGTGGACCAGAGCAGCGGTCCCCAACCTTTTTGGCACCAGTGGAAGACAATTTTTTCACGGACGACGGACNGGGGGGGGGAGGCTTTATCATTGGGTCTTTCCCCCTTTGCAAAGAAGCTCTCCAGCGACGTATGTTTTTGACTCGTGTTGGCTACTCGGGGTTAGCAGCTCGTGGGATTACCAACACCGTGACTGAGATAAGCGCGCAGTGCGGAAAAGAGGCACGGACGGAAGTGATAAATAATAAAATAATGGGGCGGGTTCCACGCGCGGACTCACCGCTATCACCTCCTGCTGTGCTCTTGGTGAGTAATCCCAGGATGCACCACGATTGGTGCTGCCCTTGGCTTAGCACTCCCAGGATGCACCACGATCGGTGCTGCCCTTGGCTTAGCAATCCCAGGATGCACCACGATTTGTGCTGCCCTTGGCTTAGCACTCCCAGGATGCACCACGATTTGTGCTGCCCTTGGCTTAGCACTCCCAGGATGCACCACGATCGGTGCTGCCCTTGGCTTAGCACTCCCAGGATGCACCACGATCGGTGCTGCCCTTGGCTTAGCAATCCCAGGATGCACCACAATCGGTGCTGCCCTTGGCTTATCAATCCCAGGATGCACCACGATTGGTGCTGCCCTTGGCTTATCAATCCCAGGATGCACCACGATCGGTGCTGCCCTTGGCTTAGCACTCCCAGGATGCACCACGATCGTGCTGCCCTTGGCTTAGCACTCCCAGGATGCACCACGATCGGTGCTGCCCTTGGCTTATCAATCCCAGGATGCACCACGATTTGTGCTGCCCTTGGCCACAGACCGGTATCGGTCCACGGCCCGGGTGTTGGAGACCCCGTGACCAGAGCACCACTTAAACTAAAATATTTTAATTTTATCGGGTAAGGCTCCACTGAGCCACGTGGCTCTTTTTCAGAAGCGACCAGGCCGTCACAAATGACGGCTCAACGAAGCGGCTTATCATCATCACGTGGGAATTCCTAGCAGCCAAAGAGTCTCAAACGCGTGGCGTTCATTCTAAAAAGTGGAGGGGAAAAACCGGAGGACCCGGTGAAACAGCCACACGGACCACGGGAAGAGAGACAACGCAAACTCCAAATATACAGCGGCATGCGTCGTCAGGGTCATAATCGAACCCACGACCTCCTGCGTACCGGGCAAGGCGGTTAACATCTCATAGCCACCGCGGCTGCCCCCCTCTACGAAGAAGAAGGGATCTTGGAGGTAGCTTTGTTAATATTCTTAGGTTCGTCAGGTAAAGTCACGTAGGTAAGAAATAAAATTAAAAGTTAATAAAAGTAATAATGGAAATAAAATATTATTTTATTTTATTTCCATTAATACATTTATTAACTTTTAATTCAATAATGGAAATAAAATATTATTTTATTTTATTTCCATTATTACTTTATTAACTTTTAATTCAATAATGGAAATAAAATATTATTTTATTTATTTCCATTATTACTTTTATTAACTTGTAATTTTATTTTTAACCACGTGACTTTACCGAAAGAACCTGAGAGTATGAATCCTTGCAGTCACGAAAGCTTCAAATCTAGAATTAGCTCTGTTAAGTCCGCTTCTGCGGGCCGTTGTTGTTAACCACACGACGGCAACGCCCCCCCCCTCTCCCCCCCATCACGTGACGGGGCACGGCGGCCGCGGCGCCACCGATCAGCTGGCGGCGGTGGTGGGGATGACGACCCGCACGCCCGAATCTTTTTATTTTAAAAATATCCCTCTGGGTAAAAATCTGAGCACACGGTGGGGTGGGGTGGGGCGGGGGCGGTGGGGGGGGGAGGGGTCGGTGGGGAGGAGGGGCGGTTGGGGGGGGAAGGGCGGTGGGGGGGGGTGGGGGGNGGGGGGGGGGGGGGGGGGCGGGGGGGGGTGGGGGGGTGGGGGGTTGGGGTGGGGGTGGGGTTGGGTGGGGGTGGTGGGGAGGGTTGTGGTGGGGGGGGGGGGGGGGTTGGGGGGGGATTGTGGGGGATGGAGGGTTGTGGGGTGGGTGGGGGGGACGGGTTGTGGGGAGGTGTGGGTGGGGGGGTGTGGTTGGGGGGGTGG
>MU249631.1:1471658-1496658 GCA_018977245.1 Lethenteron camtschaticum
CCACACACACACCCACACACTCACACACACACACACCACCACACACCCACACACACACCCACACACACCTCCACCCACACACACACACCCACACACACACCCACACACACACACACCCACACACACACACCNACACACACACCCACACACACACCCACACACTCACACCCACACACACACACACCCACACACTCACACACACACGCCCCCACACTCCCACGACGTACCCACTCGCTGGTGATGAGCTGCGCGGCGTGAGCACCCCTGGCGTCGTCACGGCACGCCAGGAAGACGTGCGCTCCGTGCAGCGCCAGAGAGCGCGACGTCTCAAAGCCTGCCGGTGGTGGGGGGGGGGGCGGCACACACGTGACCACACACAGACAAAGGTCCGCCGGTGTAGCCCGCAGCGGACGTTGGGGCAAGTGCCGTGCGCACGCTGCGTGTGGTGTGCACGGCAGAGGTCGCAACCGGGTACCCGATACCCGTACCCTACACGATACCCGTACCCTACCCGATACCCATACCCTACACGATACCCGTACCCTACCGATACCCGTACCCTACCCGATACCCGTACCCTACCCGATACCCGTACCCTACCTAATACCCTACCCTACCATACCCGTACCCTACCTAATACCCGTACCCTACCCGATACCCGTACCCTACCCGATACCCGTACCCTACCTAATACCCGTACCCTACCTAATACCCGTACCCTACCTAATACCCGTACCCTACCCGATACCCGTACTCTACCCGATACCCGTACCCTACCTAATACCCGTACCCTACCGATACCCGTACCCTACCCGATACCAACCCACTCACCTACTCACTTACTTACCCACCGAACCTACTTACTCACTTACCCACTCACCCACACACCTACTCCCTCACCCGTCCACTCACCCACCAAATTCCTCACCTCCTCACTCATCCACTCACTCACTCACCAATCCACTCACCCACCAACCTACTCACCTACTCACTTACCCATCCACTCACCCACCAAATTCCTCACCTACCCACTCACCCACCCACCTACTCACTCACTTACCCACTCACCCACTCAATCACTCACCTACTCACTCACCAATACACTCACCCACCAAATTCCTCACCTCCTCACTCATCCACTCACTACCACCACCTACTCACTTTCCACTCACCACCAACCACCTACTCACTCACCCACCAAATTCCTCACCTCCTCACTCATCCACTCACCTACCACCACTACTCACTTCCCACTCACCACCACCCACCTACTCACTCACCACCAAATTCCTCACCTCCCACTCATCCACTACCCACTCACTCACCAACACTTATCCTCAACCTACTCATCTCTCACTACCACTCACCAACCCACCCACCTACTCACTCACTCACTTACCCACTCACCCACTCACCTACTCCTCACCCGATCCACTCACCCACCAAATTCCTCACCTACTCACTCATCCACTCACCACTCACAATCCACATCCATCAACCTACTCATCTACTCACTTACCCACTCACCCACCCACCCACCTACTCACTCACTCACTTACCCACTCACCCACTCACTCACCCATCCACTCACCCACCAAATTCCTCACCTACTCACTCATCCACTCACCCACTCACTCACCAATCCACTCATCCATCAACCTACTCATCTACTCACTTACCCACTCACCCACCCACCCACCTACTCACTCACTCACTTACCCACTCACCCACTCACCTACTCACTCACCATCCACTCACCCACCAAATTCCTCACCTACTCACTCATCCACTCACCCACTCACTCACTCACCCACCCACCTACTCACTTACTCACTTACCCACTCACCTACTCCCTCACCCGTTCACTCACCCACCAAATTCCTCACCTACTCACTCATCCACTCACCCGCTCACACCCCTCACTCACTCACCTACTCACTCACCCATCCACTCACCCACCAAATTCCTCACCTACTCACTCATCACTCATCCACTCACTCACTCACCAATCCACTCACCCACCCATCCACCTACTCACTCACTTACCCACTCACCTACTCCCTCACCCGTCCACTCACACACCAAATTCCTCACCTACTCACTCATCCACTCACCCACTCACTCACTCACTCACTTACCCACTCACCCACCCAATCACTCACCTACTCACTCACTCATCCAACCACTCACCAATCCACTCACCCACTAACTCACTCATTTACCCATTCACCCACTCCAATCACTCACCTACTCACTCACTCACCAATCCACTCACCCACTCGCTCACTCACTCACTCACCACTCTACTCACCCACCCCACTCACCGATCCCGCTGCTGGCGCCGGTGACCAGCGCGACGACGCCGCTGAGGTCGCGACCCTGCAGCACGTCGAGTGCCGTGCTGCTGCCGTCGAAGCGCTGGCGGAACGCCGGCGGCGGCGGAGGAGGAGCGAGCCGCCCCGTCTGCTCCACGGGAAGGCAAGGCGCGGGTCCACAAACGTCGTGCGCCCGTTGATGTGGCTGCTCGCAGGACGCGCGGTGGCCAGAGAGAGAGACGAGAGAGAGAGTGAGCGAGTGGAGAGAGAGAGAGTGAGACAGAGAGAGAGAGAAGTGAGAGAGAGAGAGTGAGACAGAGAGAGAGAGAACGAGAGAGCGAGAGAGAGGAGAGCGAGTGGGAGAGAGATTGCGAGACAGAGAGAGAAAGCGAGTGAGCGAGACAGACAGAAAGACGTCGCGAGGACGACAACTCAGGGCGCCGCCAGGTGGAGGAGGAGGAGGAACCCGCAGACGACCGGGGAAGCAGCAGCAGCAGCTGTAGCAACAGCAGCAGCAGCTGCAGCAACAGCAGCAGCAGCAGCAGCAACAGCAGCAGCAGCAGCTGCAGCAACAGCAGCAGCAGCAGCAACAGCAGCAGCAGCAACAGCAGCTGCAGCAACAGCAGCAGCAGCAACAGCAGCTGCAGCAACAGCAGCTGCTGCAGCAACAGCAGCAGCAGCTGCTGCAGCAACAGCAGCAGCAGCAACAGCAGCTGCAGCAACAGCAGCTGCAGCTGCTGCAGCTGCTGCAGCTACTGCAGCAACAGCAGCAGCAACAGCAGCTGCAGCAACAGCAGCTGCAGCTGCTGCTGCAGCAACAGCAGCAGCAACTGCTGCAGCAACAGCAGCAGCAGCTGCTGCAGCAACAGCAGCAGCAGCAACAGCCACGCGTAGGCACGCACCTGTACGTCGAAGTGCGTGTTGAACTCAAAGTCGCGTGCACGTGGCGTGCGACCACACTCACTCCGTGACGACGGTGACGATGCGTGCGACCTCACTCACTCCGTGACGACGGTGCGTGTGTGTGTGTGTGCGTGTGCGTGCGTGTCTGTGTGTGTGCGAGTGCGTGCGCGCGCGCGCGTGCGTGCGTGCGCGTGTGCGTGCGTGTGTGTGTGTGCGTGTGTGCGTGTGCGCGCGTGTGTGTGTGTGTGCGTGTGTGTGTGTGCACTCACTCGGTGAAGTGACTTGGCCCTTGGCGTCCACGAGTTGCTGCCACCGTACGGGAGTCTGCGGTGAGAGAGGCCAGAGGTGCAAACGGGTTTTGATTCCTTACCCGTACCTGTCCGGCCGCACCAGGGTCGCAAGCGGGTACCCGTGTATCTGTAGCCGTACCCTACCCATACCCTACCCGTACCGGCCGGGTACGGTGTGTAAACATCACCACGAGGGAGACAAAGGCGGGATCTTTGTGTGTGTGTCTGTGTGTGTGTCTGTGTGTGTGTCAGTGTCTGTGTCAGTGTGTGTGTGTCTGTGTGTGTGTCTGTGTGTGTGTGTCTGTGTGTGTGTGTCTGTGTGTGTGTCAGTGCCTGTGTGTGTGTCAGTGTCTGTGTGTGTGTCTGTGTGTGTCTGTGTGTGTGTGTATCTGTGTGTGTGTCAGTGTCTGTGTGTGTGTCTGTGTGTGTGTCTGTGTGTGTCTGTGTGTGTGTGTATCTGTGTGTGTGTCAGTGTCTGTGTGTGTGTCTGTGTGTGTGTCTGTGTGTGTGTGTCTGTGTGTGTGTGTATCTGTGTGTGTGTCAGTGTCTGTGTGTGTATGTCTGTCTGTGTGTGTTTTTACCTGTGGGGAGCGGTGGCGTAGCGATTAGCGCTAAACATGACTAAGAAGATGATCATCATGACGACGATGATGATCTTCTTGGTTCTTTCGGTAAAGTCACATGATGATGATGAATGCTCACCTCCAGCCACCTTCTTGCGTTTGCCTGTCTTGGGGTTGTCCCACTGGGTCTTCTGCTCTGCATGACTTTGAGTGGAGGCGGCGAGAGGGGGAAGAGGAGACAGAGTTACTGTGGAAGCGGCCGCAATCATGTCCAACCACAATCATGTCCTGATGCCTCCTGCTGTATATTGAGTTTGCGTGTCTCTCATCATCATCATCACGGTGGCTAGGAGATGTTAACTACCTCGCCTGGTGTACAGGAGGTCGTGGGTTCGATCCCGATCCTGGCGCCTGCTGTATATTTGGAGTCTGCGTCTCTCTCATCATCATCATCACGGTGGCTAGATGTTAACTACCTCGCCTGGTGTACAGGAGGTCGTGGGTTCGATCCCGATCCTGGCGCCTGCTGCTGTATATTTGGAGTTTGCGTGTCTCTCTCTCTCCCCGTGGTCGTGTGGAATTTTCTCCGAGTCCTCCGGATTCACCCTCCACATTTAGAATCAACGTCACGCGTTTCAGAGTATTTGGCGATAAGCCATTTCGTTGCTACGTTTGCGATGGGCAGGATCTTCGAGTCTTTGTCACCAGATAGGTTCGCGACCGCTTGTGTTGCGATCGAAACGTCGCAGCTTTTTGTTATTTTCTTTGAACCTATCCACGTGACTTCGAAAGACCCAAAGATGAATTCTGCAGTCACGAGCTTCAAGTCAAGCTATATGGCTCAATAAAAAACACATTCCTGCGGAGGGAGCTGGTAGGAACGTCGGGTTGCTCGGTCAATGGCCTGCAGGGTCAACGGCGGCGTGGTGTATTCCGCAAATATGCCCGACTGTGAGGGCGGGCACAAGCCGGCGTGAGTAGGTTAAACGTTGAGTTTTATAAGGGCACCACGGGGTGACCAGCCCCTCCCCACCCAGCCCCACCCCTCCCACCCCCACCCAGCCCCTCCCCACCCTCCCCTCTCCACCCAGCCCCTCCCCACCCAGCCCCTCCCCACCAGCCCCTCCCCTCCCACCCCCCACCCAGCCCCACCCTCCCCACCCTCCCCACCCAGCCCCTCCCCACCCAGCCCCTCCCCACCCAGCCCCACTCCCCACCCAGCCCCACCCCTCACCCAGCCCCTCCCTCCCACCCAGCCCCTCCCTGCACGACGGACGGACACAATAATCCCCTGTGGGCTGGTGTAACCAGGAGGTTCCTACCAGTAAAAGTTAAATCGGTTGTTGTTGTTGTAACTTGCCGACCCCACTACCCCGACTGGACATCTGTGACGATAAGAGCTTTAGAGCTCTTCGGATTTCTCCTCCTGCAGCCTACAGATTCACATTCTGCAGGGCCTCCACTGTGTGCACTGTACCGTGGTGCACTGTACGTGTGCACTGTACTCTGTCACTGTACAATAGTGCACTGTACCGTGGTGCACTGTACTTTGTGCACTGTACTGTGTGCACTGTACTTTGTGCGCTGTACTGTGTGCATTGTATTGTGTTGCACTGTACGGTGGTGCTCGCCGCTGTTCCGTGTGCACTGCTCCCACGTGTGCACTGCTCCCACGTGTGCACTGCTCCGTGTGTACTGCCCCCCGTGTGTACTGCCCCGTGTGTACTGCTCCCCGTGTGTACTGCTCCACGTGTACCGCCCTCGTGTGTACTGCTTCGTTCTCTCCCGACTCCCCCCCTCTAAGAAATCAACACATTTCAAGAATCGAAACCAAATCGATTTCTCGACTCCGCTCTCGATTCGCGATTCCGAGCGCGCAGCACGGGGGGAGGGGAGCGGCCAAAGGAATCGATTCGATTCACGGCGGTCCCCGTTGCGAAATCGATTCGACGAAATCGATCCGGCGAATTTTTATTTTTCTATTTTTTTGTTTCTTGTTAATGTTCAAATAGTCCACCTCACCCCGAGCACAGCACTAGAATTTTTGTTTAAAAACTGCATCTTTCTTTGTCGCGGTCGAAATCCGTATAAACCACGAAACTCTTTCACCCCATACACACGGGATTGTTCCAGTACGTCATTAACACCCACCACCCACCCATACCACCCACCATCCCGTCCCGCTCACTTGACGTAGTAAATCCATCCGTCCGGCGTCGACCGCTCCTCCCAGGCGGGCGGGAGCTCGTCCTCGCTGTCCGTGTCGTCCAGACCCGCGTAGCGAAGCGCCGACATCGTCCGTACGCGGCCACGGCGGTGAGGGGCGGACGTCACCAACTGGAGGACCCCCACCTAAGATGGCCACCGGTTATGCAACTGTAGGGGAGTTTCCCCCCACCTAAGATGGCCACCGGTTATGCAACTGTAGGGGAGTTTCTCCCCCACCTAAGATGGCCACTGGTTATGCAACTGTAGGGGAGTTTCCCCCCCACCTAAGATGGCCACTGGTTATGCAACTGTAGGGAGTTTCCCCCCCACCTAAGATGGCCACCGGTTATGCAACTGTAGGGGAGTTTCCCCCCACCTAAGATGGCCACCGGTTATGCAACTGTAGGGGAGTTTCCCCCCCACCTAAGATGGCCACCGGTTATGCAACTGTAGGGGAGTTTCCCCCCCACCTAAGATGGCCACCGGTTATGCAACTGTAGGGGAGTTTCACCACCCCCACCTAAGATGGCCACCGGTTATGTAACTGTCGGGGAGTTTCACCACCCCCACCTAAGATGGCCACCGGTTATGCAACTGTAGGGGAGTTTCACCACCCCCACCTAAGATGGCCACCGGTTATGTAACTGTCGGGAGTTTCACCACCCCCACCTAAGATGGCCACCGGTTATGCAACTGTAGGGAGTTTCACCACCCCCACCTAAGATGGCCACCGGTTATGCAACTGTAGGGGAGTTTCACCACCCCACCTAAGATGGCCACCGGTTATGCAACTGTAGGGAGTTTCACCACCCCCACCTAAGATGGCCACTGGTTATGCAACTGTAGGGGAGTTTCACCACCCCACCTAAGATGGCCACCGGTTATGCGACTGTAGGAGTTTCCCCTCCCCACCTAAGATGGCCACCGGTTATGCAACTGTAGGGGAATCTTAATTATGGAGCTTTCGTGACTGCAGGAATTATTATTTGGTTCTTTCGGTTAAGTCACGTCTAAAGATAAAATAATAAATTAAAATAAAAGCATTATACCTGTTGATGATGATGATTGCTTGTGTTGCAATCGAAACGTCGTAATATGCTTTTATTTAATTTATTATTTTATCTTTAGACGTGACTTAACCGAAAGAACCAAAGAATAACTGTAGGGGAGTTTCACCACCCCCACCTAAGATGGCCACCGGTTATGTAACTGTCGGGGAGTTTCACCACCCCCACCTAAGATGGCCACCGGTTATGCAACTGTAGGGGAGTTTCACCACCCCCACCTAAGATGGCCACCGGTTATGTAACTGTCGGGGAGTTTCACCACCCCCACCTAAGATGGCCACCGGTTATGCAACTGTCGGGGAGTTTCACCACCCCCACCTAAGATGGCCACCGGTTATGTAACTGTCGGGGAGTTTCACCACCCCCACCTAAGATGGCCACCGGTTATGCAACTGTAGGGGAGTTTCTTTCCCCCACCTAAGATGGCCACCGGTTATGCAACTGTAGGGGAGTTTCTTCCCCACCTAAGATGGCCACCGGTTATGCGACTGTAGGGGAGTTTCCCCCCCACCTAAGATGGCCATCAGTTGCTCGCTCGTCTATCAGGCGGGGTACCCTCACCTAAGATGGCCATCAATTACTCATCTATCAGGCGGGAGATCCCCACTTAAGGTGGCCCACAATTTATTCACCTATCGAAGAGATTCCCCTACGTAACATGGCCACCAGTCACTCACTGACGGGGCAGATTCCCCTACGTAACATGGCCACCAGTCACTCACTGTCGGGCAGGTTCCCCTACGTAAGATGGCCACCAGTCACTCACTGTCGGGCAGGTTCCCCTACGTAAGATGGCCACCAGTCACTCACTGTCGGGCAGGTTCCCCTACGTAAGATGGCCACCAGTCACTCACTGTCGGGCAGGTTCCCTACCTAAGATGGCCACCAGTCACTCACTGTCGGGCAGGTTCCCTACCTAAGATGGCCACAGGTCGATCACCTGTCGGCTCGATGTTCGGATTGACAAACGTTTCCCTTTCCTATCCCAGTCGGAATGGCGGTGGCCGGCTCGGTGCTACCGTTGCGAAGGTCAAACCAATCATCAAACGTCCCACCAACGTGCACCTTCGGAATCGGAAATATCCGCCGGGTTCGCAGCGCTAACCACTGCGCCACCGCTCCTCAATATAATACACAGCGCTGTCCAGGGTGGTCCAGATGTCTTGTGACCCCAAATTAATTAATCCCGAACACCCCAACCCTCCCTTTGCATATTCATGTTTTCAATAAATCCTTACTTTAAAAAAATCACGTTTTAGATATTTAAATGTGGGTCACAATACATCTGGACCACACGTCTGTGGGGAGCGGTGGTGCAGCGGTTAGCACGCTGCGCTACGAACCTGGCGACCCGGGTTCCATTCCCGCTCACGGCCAACACCACCAGTGACGATTATCTGAACCGACCCTGGGCTTCCCCTAGGTCGACTCAGCCTTAAATGAGTACCTGGTGCTGTGTGCAAACATCGCTACTAGGGAGACAAAGGCGGCCGGGCGTGGTGTTGACAACCCACCTCTTCGTGTGCCGTGCCAGCCTTTATTTTATAGGCGCTCGCTAACAGCACTTGCCCCTACAGTCTGTTAAGGCTACACGGGGGATCTTTATATATATACATAGCTAGACAAAGACACAAAACAGTGACACGCAACGTCTCTCGATCATAGATAGCATTTATTAAACATCTGTAAAGCACAGCTGTGGCTCATTTAGGCACGAGAAGGCACGACGTTGTTACAACAGCCGGTCTGTAAAGGCACTTTATCGACTGGCAGCCACAATCATTGCAAAGTGCCAGTGGTTTACCACCAATTTACTAAAATAAGTGGCTATCTTATTTCCCCCCGCCCCCTACGCAAACAATTTCCAGGTTAAAACTTGTGTGGGGCAGCCCCTGGAACACTCAGCAAGGGTTCCCTACAGGACACAGGGCGTTAGTGTTGTGGAGTTGTCTCCCTTCATCCCGTAGGGCCTCATAGGTGCTGCCCTGAGCTTAGCAATCCTTAGCAATCCCAGGATGCACCACGATTGGTGCTGCCCTTGGCTTAGTAATCCCAGGATGCACCACGATCCCAGGAGGCACCACGATTAGTGCTGCCCTTGGATTAGCATTCCCAGAATGCACCACAATTCGTACTGCCCTTGGCTGAGCAATCCCAGGATGCACCACGATTGGTGCTGCCCTTGCTGAGTAATCCAGGATGCACCACGATTTGTGCTGCCCTTGGCTGAGCAATCCCAGGATGCACCACGATTGGTGCTGCCCTTGGCTGAGCAATCCCAGAATGCACCACGATTGGTGCTGCCCTTGGCTTAGCAATCCCAGAATGCACCACGATTTGTGCTGCCCTTGGCTTAGCAATCCCAGAATGCACCACGATTGGTGCTGCCCTTGGCTTAGCAATCCCAGAATGCACCACGATTGGTGCTGCCCTTGGCTTAACACTCCCAGGATGCACCACGATTGGTGCTGCCCTTGGCTGAGCAATCCCAGAATGCACCACGATTTGTACTGCCCTTGGCTGAGCAATCCCAGGATGCACCACGATTGGTACTGCCTTTGGCTGAGCAATCCCAGAATGCACCACCTGCCCTTGGCTGAGCAATCCAGGATGCACCACGATTGGTGCTGCCCTTGGCTGAGCAATCCCAGGATGCACCACGATTGATGCCGCCCTTGGCTTAGCAATCCCAGAATGCACCACCATTGGTGCTGCCCTTAGCTGAGCAATCCCAGGATGCACTACGATTTGTGCTGCCCTTGACTTAGCAATTCCAGAATGCACCACAATCCCAGAATGCACCACGATTGGTGCTGCCCTTGGCTTAGCAATCCCAGGATGCACCACGATTGGTGCTGCCCTTGGCTTTGCAATCGCATGGTGATACGCTAATTGCATTAGACTTACTATAATTAATCACAGTGTAATTATTCTACAATCCTCATTACGAGTCTATAATCACAGCGGCTCTGCGATCATCGCAATCACAACCCCGGGGTCTCTGTGCGAGTCTCTGTATCGACACGTGCAGCAGTATACGAGTCTCAATAAGTGTATGGATCACCACGGGTGACTTGGGTCCGTTTTCGTCTATGGATATGTAAGTCCACGGGTTATACGAGTCGATGAGCCTCTATGAGAACTGTATGCGTCTCTCTGTCAGCCAATGAACCAAATGGTTGGTTCTCTAAGGCGAGCTTACGAGCCTCTGCTAAAAAGTGTGTGCGTCTCTGCGCGATTCCATGAGCCTCTTATAGATTTCGACTTAAAGCTTTCGTGACGGCAGGGATTCATCTTCTTGGTTCTTTCGGTAGAGTCACGTAGAATGGAAATAATAAAATAATAAAATAAAACATATAAAATAATTCTCGCGACGTTTCGGCCACAACGCAAGCAGCCGTCCTCAGACGCTGTCTCCCCGACAGCTGCTTGCGTTGTGGCCGAAACGTCGCGAGAATTATTTTATTATGTTATTATTTCCATTCTACGTGACTTTACCGAAAGAACCAAGAAGATGAACCTCTTATAGATGTCTATGGCACGCTGCTTGCGAGATGGGCAATGGGAGGCGCACAGGATCGGTGGCAGGCTCCTGCGAAACAATTGGACGTGTGCGCACAACAAGAGCTTGATAGCTCTTCGGATTCCTCCAGAATAAACAAATACTCAGATTCCGCAGCCAGAGAAGAGAGTTATACTGGGTGTGGTGTTCATAATCAACGTTTTGGGTTTAGATCGCGTTAGTTATAAATGTGTCGTAACCCTCCACCACCCGACACGGCCAATCAGTAAAAAAGTGTCACGTTGACAAAAGACAAATAGTTCACTGCTTTAGCCCACCGGTGTGTTGTAAATGTTCTTCAACACACCGATGGGCTAAAGCAGTGAACTAATTGTCTTTGTCAACGTGACACTTTTTTACTGATTGGCCGTGTCGGGTGGTGGAGGGTTACGACACATTTATAATAACGCGATCTAAACCCAAAAACGTTGATTGTGAATAACATTGGTCGCGAAAGCCTGCCACGTGTTAAACTGGGTGTGGTGTGTCGGGTGACCGCCCAGAGCTGGCTGGAATTAAGGCCTCTCGTTGCCCGCCTCTTGTGGCTCAAAACGGTGACGCGCGTCCGTTCACCGAAGGTAGCAAACAGTTGCCAGGCTTGCTGCGAGATAATCCGAAGTTAGGAAATAAATCTATACGGCCATCGCTGTAGCAGCCACCGCCGGTTCAACGCTGCCACCGTCGTCAGCGAAAGGCGAGCGTGGCGGTGGTGGCGGCGGTGCAGTTCGAACCCGGTAAGGCCGCCCTGGTTAATGCCGTGGCACGTGTTTGAGTCGTTAACCACTAAACACGCCACGTATTCCTGCCCCGGGGCCGTTGCTAAAAGGCTGCGTTGACGTCGTTCGGAAATGAGTGGCTGGGCCCAAATTTGACCCGAATTAGAAATGATAATAATCATCATCATCATGATGATATAAAAGATTACACAGCAAACGGCTCGATCGAGATGGTGCACAGCAGCAATCGTCGCCCCCTTCAGTGAGACCACCGCAGGCCGTTTCTGTGCACCACAGCGGTGCCACGCGCTGTGACACGCGCTGTGCCACGCGCCCGCCTTTCACATCGCTGCTTGTGCAATAATGTTACTAACCAACGCGGTGGAGAACGTTTGTACGAGGCGCGTAATATGCGGCATTCGTTGAAATGTGTCGTTGGACGTCGCGGGGCACGTGACCCCCCCCCCCCACCACGCCGAACTCGGCCACGACATCTCTAGGAGATGTGTTAAAATACAACGGGGCGCACGGAGAGGAAACCTCGCCAGATAAAAAGTTAAAAGCAGAATTGGCGATCATCGGCGAGCGGTTTCGACCGACGGGCACTCCGCCTTCGCCTGGCCGCTCCGGGTGGACGGCACGGGTCGAGCGGGCGATCGAACTGGGTGATCATAATGAGCGATCGAACCGGGTGATCTAAGTGGGTAGTAGTAGTGAGTGATCGTAGCAAGCGATCGATGTGGGTGGTCGAACCGGCGATCGAACCAGGTGATCATAATGAGCGATCGAACCGGGTGATCGAAGTGGGCAGTAGTAGTGAGTGATCGTAGCGAGCGATCGTAGCGGGCGATCGAACCGGCGATCGAACCAGGTGATCATAATGAGCGATCGAACCGGGTGATCTAAGTGGGCAGTAGCAGTGAGTGATCGTAGCGATCGGTCGAAGTGGGTGGTCGAACCGGGCGATCGTAACGGGTGATCGAACCAGGTGATCGAAGTGGGCAGTAGTAGTGAGTGATCGTAGCAAGCGATCGTAGCGGGCGATCGAACCGGGCGATCGAATCAGGTGATCATAATGAGCGATCGAACCGGCCGATCGAAGTGGGCGATCGAACCGGGTGATCGAAGTGGGTAGTAGTAGTGAGTGATCGTAGCAAGCGATTGAAGCGGACGTTCGAACCGGCGATCGAACCAGGTGATCATAATGAGCGATCGAACCGGGCGATCGAACCGGGCGATAGTGGCGGTGAGATCGAACCGAGCGATCGAGTGGCACGGCGCGTTGGGTGTCCGCCTCGACTCCGGTCACCAATGGCTGTGCACTAAGAAAATTAAAACTTATTAAAAAAACAATCGCGTTCAATTAGGATTATGCACTTACAAAATGTTTAAATAGCGTTTTGGCCGTCGACCCCAACGAGCATTGCTCTCGCGTGGCGGGCCGCGCGTGTGGGAAGGTGCTGCCAATCTCCCCCTCTACTACGTGTGTGGACCGTTTCAAGCAGAAGGGGATCTCAGAGGTAGCTCTGTGAGATGTACTTCCGTGGGGCCGTTCTGTGTGTGGACCAGAGCAGCGGTCCCCAACCTTTTTGGCACCAGTGGAAGACAATTTTTTCACGGACGACGGACGGGGGGGGAGGCTTTATCATTGGGTCTTTCCCCCTTTGCAAAGAAGCTCTCCAGTGACGTATGTTTTGACTCGTGTTGGCTACTAGGGGTTAGCAGCTCGTGGGATTACCAACACCGTGACTGAGATAAGCGCGCAGTGCGGAAAAGAGGCACGGACGGAAGTGATAAATAATAAAATAATGGGGCGGGTTCCACGCGCGGACTCACCGCTATCACCTCCTGCTGTGCTCTTGGTGAGTAATCCCAGGATGCACCACGATTGGTGCTGCCCTTGGCTTAGCACTCCCAGGATGCACCACGATCGGTGCTGCCCTTGGCTTAGCAATCCCAGGATGCACCACGATTTGTGCTGCCCTTGGCTTAGCACTCCCAGGATGCACCACGATTTGTGCTGCCCTTGGCTTAGCAATCCCAGGATGCACCACGATCGGTGCTGCCCTTGGCTTAGCACTCCCAGAATGCACCACGATCGGTGCTGCCCTTGCTTAGCAATCCCAGGATGCACCACGATTTGTGCTGCCCTTGGCTTAGCACTCCCAGATGCACCACGATTGGTGCTGCCCTTGGCTTAGCAATCCCAGGATGCACCACGATCGGTGCTGCCCTTGGCTTAGCACTCCCAGAATGCACCACGATCGGTGCTGCCCTTGGCTTAGCAATCCCAGGATGCACCACGATTTGTGCTGCCCTTGGCTTAGCACTCCCAGAATGCACCACGATTGTGCTGCCCTTGGCTTAGCAATCCCAGGATGCACCACGATTTGTGCTGCCCTTGGCTTAGCACTCCAGGATGCACCACGATTTGTGCTGCCCTTGGCTTAGCAATCCCAGGATGCACCACGATCGGTGCTGCCCTTGGCTTAGCACTCCAGGATGCACCACGATTTGTGCTGCCCTTGGCTTAGCACTCCCAGGATGCACCACGATTTGTGCTGCCCTTGGCTTAGCACTCCCAGGATGCACCACGATCGGTGCTGCCCTTGGCTTAGCACTCCCAGGATGCACCACGATCGGTGCTGCCCTTGGCTTAGCACTTCCAGGATGCACCACGATCGGTGCTGCCCTTGGCTTAGCAATCCCAGGATGCACCACGATCGGTGCTGCCCTTGGCTTAGCACTCCAGGATGCACCACGATCGGTGCTGCCCTTGGCTTAGCAATCCCAGGATGCAGCACGATTTGTGCTGCCCTTGGCTTAGCACTCCCAGGATGCACCACGATTTGTGCTGCCCTTGCTTAGCAATCCCAGGATGCACCACGATCGGTGCTGCCCTTGGCTTAGCAATCCCAGGATGCACCACGATTGGTGCTGCCCTTGGCTTAGCACTCCCAGGATGCACCACGATCGGTGCTGCCCTCGGCTTAGCAATCCCAGGATGCACCACGATCGGTGCTGCCCTTGGCTTAGCACTCCCAGGATGCACCACGATCGGTGCTGCCCTTGGCTTATCAATCCAGGATGCACCACGATTTGTGCTGCCCTTGGCCACGGACCGGTATCGGTCCGCGGCCCGGGGTGTTGGAGACCCCGTGACCAGAGCACCACTTAAACTAAAATATTTTAATTTTATCGAGTAAGGCTCCACTGAGCCACGTGGCTCTTTTTCAGAAGCGACCTGGCCGTCACCAATGACGGCTCAACGAAGCGGCTTATCATCATCACGTGGGAATTCCTAGCAGCCAAAGAGTCTCAAACGCGTGGCGTTCATTCTAAAATGTGGAGGGTAAAAACCCGAGGACCCGGTGAAACAGCCACACGGACCACGGGAAGAGAGACAACGCAAACTCCAAATATACAGCGGCATGCGTCGTCAGGGTCATAATCGAACCCACGACCTCCTGCGTACCGGGCAAGGCGGTTAACATCTCATAGCCACCGCGGCTGCCCCCCTCTACGAAGAAGAAGGGATCTTGGAGGTAGCTTTGTTAATATTCTTAGGTTCGTCAGGTAAAGTCACGTAGGTAAGAAATAAAATTAAAAGTTAATAAAAGTAATAATGGAAATAAAATATTATTTTATTTTATTTCCATTAATACATTTATTAACTTTTAATTCAATAATGGAAATAAAATATTATTTTATTTTATTTCCATTATTACTTTTATTAACTTTTAATTCAATAATGGAAATAAAATATTATTTTATTTATTTCCATTATTACTTTTATTAACTTGTAATTTTATTTTTTAACCACGTGACTTTACCGAAAGAACCTGAGAGTATGAATCCTTGCAGTCACGAAAGCTTCAAATCTAGAATTAGCTCTGTTAAGTCCGCTTCTGCGGGCCGTTGTTGTTAACCACACGACGGCAACGCCCCCCCCCTCTCCCCCCCATCACGTGACGGGGCACGGCGGCCGCGGCGCCACCGATCAGCTGGCGGCGGTGGTGGCGGTGGTGGTGGTGGCGGTGGTNGTAGCGGTGGCGGTGGCGGTGGCGGCGGCGGTGGCGGCGGCGGCGGCGGTGGCGACGGTGGCGGCGGTGGTGGCGGCGTGGTGGCGGTGGTGGTGGTGGCGGTGGTGGCGGCGGTGGTGGCGGCGTGGTGGTGGTGGTGGCGGTGGTGGTGGTGGTGGGGATGACGACCCGCACGCCCGTATCTTTTTCTTTTAAAAATATCCCTCTGGGTAAAAATCTGAGCACACGGTGGGAGGGGGGGCGGTGGGGGGAGAGGGGGCGAGGGGTCGGTGGGGAGGAGGGGCGGTTGGGGGGGAGGGGGGCGGTGGGGGAAGGGCAGTGGGGGGGCGCGGGGGGGTGGGTGGGGCGGGGGATGGGGTGGAGGGTTGGAAGGGTGGGGGGAGGAGGGGCGGATGGGGGGAACGGGCGGTGGGAGGGGCGGGGGGAGGGGTGGGGGGAGGGGTGGGGGAGGGGCGGGCGGTGGGGGCGGGGTGGGGGGGCGGGTGGGGGGAGGGGTGGGGCGGGGGGCTCCCCCCCTACGAGAAGTCGTGGGTGAAGCGGACGTGGAAGGCGGCGAGTTTCTCCAGCAGCACCTTCAGCTTGGCCACGGGCGGCAGGATCGTCATCCTGTTCACGAGGGGGGGAGGGGGGCGGGGGGGGGGGGGTCATGGGGAGGGAGGATAATCAGCGGTCGGTCACCAGACGAGTGATTTGTGGAAATGCCGGTCTCTCTCTCTCACTCTCTCTCTCTTAAGGAAGTTATTGTTGTTGTTGTTGTTTGTCCAGGAAAGCATTGGCGAAATTCCTCTTAATATGGAAAGGCCAATCGGAATTGGCCCTCCCCCCATAGCATTGTCCACGACAGCGTTGGGGGTTGTTTTACCAGCTCCGGTTTAACAGCGGAGGTCTCACTCCGAATCAAGCGGCGTTATCTTTTCATCGGTTGCGTAACGCTGTGTGGAAGCTACCTGGTCTGTCGCTCCGCACGAAGCTTCTCGGCCACGGTCATTCCCTCCCTTCTCTATGCTTGCGATTCGCGATAATGGAACATGGCCTGCCTACGATCAATCCTGGGTTTAACCAGGCTGGATTGTGTGAGGAGCTCACAAATCTTCGAAAGATCTGGACAAAGTCCCATCGGTGAGCTCCTCCGGCAGGCAAGGCTGCGTTGGCTGGGTCATGTAGCCCGCATGCCCAGCCAGCGCATGCCCAAACAGCTTTTGATCGGCCGGATCGAGGGGTCTAAACGGGCGCGGCACGGGCGAGAGAAGAGATGGAGTGATGTGGTACAGGAGGACGTGGAGCTGAGTGGACTTGCTGATGACTGGTACCAGCGGTGTCATGATCGGCCTCTGTGGAGGAGGCTCGTGAAGGACGCTACTGGGCAGTTGGAGGCAGTCGCCCTCCAACAACAACGGAGGGCGGAGGAGCGCCGTTCACAACAACGAGCAGAGCGCCGGGTGGCTAAAGCACAGCAAGTTGGCACAGTAGGGGGCACAGGTGGTGCATCAGCCAGTCATCTCGGTCATCTCGGTCAGTCGACCCGTGGCACCTGCTGGGTCTGCCCCGTGACCTCCTGCCACATGGCCTCAAGGTGCACCTAGCCTGGCACAAGCGTCGTGGTGACGTCACCGCCACTTAGTGGCGACTGGCGGTTGTTGTTGTTGTGTGTGCGTGTGTGTGCGTGTGCGTGCGTCTGTGTGCGTGCGTGTGCGTGCGTGTGTGTGCGTGCGTGTGTGTGCGTGTGCATGTGTGCGCGTGTGTGTGCGGTAGTGCTTCACCGGAAGTGGTGAGTCTCCTCCTTCTGGCCAAAGCCGCTGCCGGGCACGAGGCAAATCCCCGTCTCCTCCAGCAGCCGCATGCAGTAGAACATGTCCGGGCGACGCCAGCAGCCTGCGCCGCCACCACCACCACCACAACCACCACCACCACCACAACCACCACCACCACCACAACCACCACCACCACCGAGACATCAGCAACAGCAACAACACCGCAACAAGACAGGCAGTAGTAGTAGGTTTTTACCCTTTAAATTGGTACAAAGCTGACACCTTTATACAAGGCATCATGTTTGCAATAACCACAACACAAGCAGTCAAAATGCAAACAAAAAGAAACAACGCTGATAATGATAATGATATGCACTGTCCTTGAAGTTGATTGGTCCACACTCGAGACAGCTTTTCTTAGAGCCTAGTCTCACATGGTGTTGGACCAGATGACGCCAAAAGGCGCACAACTCAAAGACAGCGCACTATCAGAGCATTGAGAGCTCGGGTACGTATTTACACTATGAGACATCTCCTTTACCAGTGGCAAAATATAGTAGTAGGTTTTTACCCTTTAAACTGTACAAAACTGACACCTTTATACAAGGCAAGCTGTCTCGGGTGTGGACCAATGAACTTCAAGGACAGTGCATATCATTACCATCATCAGAGTTGCTTCTTTTTGTTTGCATTTTGACTGCTTGTGTTGTGGCTATTGCAAACACGATGCCTCGTATAAAGGTGTCAGTTTTTGTACCAGTTGAAAGGGTAAAAACCTACTACTATATTTCGCCACCGGTAAAGGAGATGTCTCATGGTGTAAAGACAGCGAGTGTCGTGACGAGGCAGCGATTCTCACCGCGGCTTCCTGCAGGGCGCGTGCCGGCAGGGTGATGCGCGGGAAGGCGTACATGGCGCCCTGCACGGGATTGCAGCGGATGCCGGGATGGCGTTGAGGAGCTTCTCCGTGAGCCGGGCCTTCTCGGCCAGGTCGCTGAGCACAGCCTGCCTCTCCTGAGCGGCACACGGCCACAACGACAACAACGACAACGACAACAACAACATGCAATTAGCAGCCCACACAGCGGTGACGGGGCCCTCCTGACAGAGCACCAGCGCCATCGTGAGTGACAGTGCTGGCGAGTAGCGAGCAGACCGGCTGGAGCGGCATCGACGACGACAACAACATGCAATTAGCAGCCCACACAGCGGCGGCGATCGCCCAGTGCCCTCCTGACAGAGAAGCAGCGCCATCGTGAGTGACAGCGCTGGCGAGAGCGAGCGGACCAGCTAGAGCGCCATCGACGACAACGACAACAACGACAACAACAACAACGACATGCAATTAGCAGTCCACACAGCGGCGGCGATCGCCCAAGGCCCTGCTGATAGCGCCAGCGCCATCGTGAGTGACAGCGCTAGCGAGAGCGTGATGTCACAGCGCTAGCGAGAGCGTGATGTCACAGCGCTAGCAAGAGTGTTGATGTGACAGCGCTAGCGAGAGTGTTGATGTCACAGCGCTAGCAAGAGTGTTGATGTGACAGCGCTAGCGAGAGTGTTGATGTCACAGCGCTAGCGAGAGTGTTGATGTCACAGCGCTGGCGAGAGCGTGAGTGACAGCGCTGGCGAGAGTGTTGATGTGACAGCGCTAGCGAGAGTGTTGATGTCACAGCGCTAGCGAGAGTGTTGATGTCACAGCGCTAGCGAGAGTGTTGATGTCACAGCGCTAGCGAGAGTGTTGATGTCACAGCGCTAGCGAGAGTGTTGATGTGACAGCGCTAGCGAGAGTGTTGATGTCACAGCGCTAGCGAGAGTATTGATGTGACAGCGCTAGCGAGAGTGTTGATGTGACAGCGCTAGCGAGAGCGTGATGTCACAGCGCTGGCGAGAGCGTGATGTGACAGCGCTAGCGAGAGCGTGAGTGACACAGCGCTGGCGAGAGCGTGATGTCACAGCGTTAGCAAGAGTGTTGATGTCACAGCGCTAGCGAGAGCGTGAGTGACACAGCGCTAGCGAGAGTGTTGATGTGACAGCACTAGCGAGAGCGTGATGTGACAGCGCTAGCGAGAGCGTGAGTGACACAGCGCTAGCGAGAGCGTGAGTGACAGCGCTAGCGAGAGTGTTGATGTGACAGCGCTAGCGAGAGCGTGAGTGACAGCGCTAGCGAGAGTGTTGATGTGACAGCGCTAGCGAGAGCGTGAGTGACACAGCGCTAGCGAGAGCGTGAGTGACAGCGCTAGCGAGAGTGTTGATGTGACAGCGCTAGCGAGAGCGTGAGTGACACAGCGCTAGCGAGACTGTTGATGTGACAGCGCTAGCGAGAGCGTGAGTGACACAGCGCTAGCGAGAGCGTGAGTGACAGCGCTAGCGAAGCACCAGCGCGCCCCGTGCTCACCCTGACGAAGGCGGTGTGCGAGGGCTCCCCGGCCCGCGGGGGTTCACCAGCACGCCGAGCGCCGCCTGTCCCGGCACCGGCGGGCACAGCCGCACCGACACCAGCTTCAGCAGCTGCGCCTTCACCGCCGCCTCCAGGTTCACCACCTCCATGTAGCCGCCACGAAAACCACACCTGGGGGAGAGGGGTGGGGGGGAGGGGGGGAGGGGGGGTCTCTGTGTGAGTGTCTGTGAGTNTCTGTGTGAGNNAGTGTGATCGTGGTGAGTCTGTGGGCTCTGTGTNAGTCTGTGAGTCTCTGTGTGATGAGTCTGTGTCTCTGTGTGAGTGAGTCTGTGGGTCTCTGTGTGNTGAGTCCGTGGTCTCTGTGTGAGTGAGTCTATGGTCTNTGTGTGATGAGTCTATGGGTGCTGCTGTGGGTGAGTCTATGGGTNTCTGTCCCGTGAGTGATTATGGGTCTCTGTGTGGTGAATCTATGGGTCTCTGTGGTGAGTCTATGGGTCTCTGTGTGCGTGAGTCTATGGGTCTCTGTGGCATGAGTCTATGGGTCTCTGTGTGTCTGGGTCTCTGTGTGAGTGAATCTATGGGTCTCTGTGTGAGCATGGGTCTNTGTGGCGTGAGTCTATGGGTCCTGTGTGATGAGTCTATGGGTCTTGTGTGTGAGTCTATGGGTCCTGTGTGAGTCTATGGGTCTTTGGTGGTAGTGAGTCTGGTGAGTCTATGGGTCTCTGTGTGAGTGAGTCTATGGTCTCTTGAGTCTATGGGTCTCTGTGAGTCTGTGGGTCTCTGTGTGTGGGTCTCNGTGTGTGAGTCTATGGGTCTCTGTNTGGTGAGTCTATGGTGTCTCTGTTTGGTGTGAGTCTATGGCTCTGTNTGTGAGTCTATGGGTCTCTGTGTGGGAGTCTATGGGTCTCTGTGTGTGATGGGTCTCTGTGTGAGTCTATGGTCTCTGTGTGGTGAGTCTATGCTCTGTGTGAGTCTATGGTGTCTCTGGGTGAGTCTATGGGTCTCTGAGTGAGTCTATGGCTCTGTGGGGTGAGTCTTATGGCTCTGTGTGAGTCTATGGGTCTCTGTGTGTATGAGTCTATGGGTCTCTGTGGAGTGAGTCTATGGGTCTCTTGTCTATGGGTCTCTGTGTGGTGAGTCTATGCTCTGTTGAGTCTATGGGTCTCTGTGTGAGTCTATGGGTCTCTGTGTGATGAGTCTGTGGGTCTCTGTGTGATGAGTCTATGGGTCTCTGTTGAGTCTCTGTGTATGGGTCTCTGTATGAGTCTATGGGTCTCTGTGAGTCTATGGGTCTCTGTGTGAGTGAGTCTATGGGTCTCTGTGTGAGTGAGTCTATGGGTCTCTGTGTGAGTGAGTCTATGGGTCTCTGTGTGAGTGAGTCTGGGTCTCTGTGTGGTGAGTCTATGGNTCTCTNTGNTGTGGGTCTATCTGTGAGTCTATGGGTCTCTGTGTGAGTCTATGGGTCTGTGAGTCTGTCTCTGTGAGTCTGTGGGTCTCTGTGTGAGTGAGTCCGTGGGCCTCTGTGCGAGTCCGTGGGTGAGTCTCTCACTCGCCCAGGTAGCCCTTGAGGTGGAGTGGAAGGACGCCAGCTCCACCTTCTGGCTGAACTCTGACCCCATCTCAAACAGCACCTTCTTGAAGGAGTGGAACTCGCAGCCGTCCGCGTAGACGTTCTCCTGGTACACCTGTCCACAAAGACAAAGGCCCCCAGGTAGCCTCTAGCGCAGCGTCCTTCGTCGCAAGGCCCACCTCTCAATTTAAAGCTTTCGTGACTGCAGGGATTCACCTTCTTGGTTCTTTCGGTGAAGTCACGTGGAAGGGAAATAATAAAATAATAAAATAAAACATAATAAAATACAATTCTCACGACGTTTCGGCCACAACGCAAGCAGCCGTCCTCAGGTGAAGAACAGGTCTGTCGGAAAGACAGCGTCTGAATGAGCACCACCAGGCTTGGCAGCGTATATTTAAGCTGGGTTGGAGGGGGAAGGGCGCCTTTCCACAGACCTGTTCTTCACCTGAGGACGGCTGCTTGCGTTGTGGCCGAAACGTCGTGAGAATTGTATTTTATTATGTTTTATTTTATTATTTTATTATTTCCCTCCTACATGACTTTACCGAAAGAACCAAGAAGAAGGCCCACCTCGTGCCACTGGCCACTCACGAAGGCCGCACGAGGGGGTGGGTGGGGCCGCCTTTGTCTCCCCCAATGGCGACGTCGACTACACACCGGGTCACTCGTTTTGAGGCCGAGTCGACCTAGGGGTAGGGCCCAGGTGGGACCGCTTCAGATAATCGCTGCGGGCGGGGAATCGAACCCGGGCGGCCGGGGTTCGAGGAGGATGGAGCCACCCCTCCACCCCTCCCACCTCGATAATTGTTTTTTAATCCTTTATATTAAGTTCACTTGCTTGCTTGCTTGCGCGCTTACGACCGTGCAAATCTTTTAGTCGTTTTTAACCCACTTCCCGTGATCCAATCGAGCTGACATTTTGCACACAGACTCGTTGTGCGTGACAATTTATTTTCGTGAATTTTTTCTCCAAAATTTGACACTTTTTAGGATTTTTTTATATTTAATTACCAATTGCTTAATGGTGGCAGGCAATCATCTGACCATAGGTGGCAGCCATCTCAAGCCAGAGGACGAGAGGACTCTAGCCGCCATGCATATAAAGGATTTATAGTGAAAACTTTGTTTTTACGGGTTAATTTTTATCCTTCCATCTGGCAACAAAACTGACACCTTTTTTTCAAGGAGTCATGTTTGCATAGACTACAATACCTGCAGTCATAATGCAAACAAAAAACATAACTCTGATGATGTGCACTGTCCTTGAAGTTGATTGGTCCACACCCAGACAGCTTTCCTTAGAGACTAGTCTCACATGGTGTTGGACCAGATGACGCCAAAAGGCGCACAACTCAAAGACAATGCACCATCAGAGTATGAGAGCTCGGGGTGAAGCATTTACACCATGGAACCTCATTTGCCAGAAGAAAAATATGATAATTTTTTTTTACCCTTTTATCTGGCAACAAAACTGACACCTCGTCGCTCACCCCCCACCCCCCCCCCCCCCCCCCCCCCCCCCCCCCCCCCTCCCCACCCCCCACCCCCCACCCTCACCTCGTCGGCCATGAGGAAGAGCTTCTCTTCTGCAGCGAAGCGGATCACCTCTTCGATGTTCTTCCTGTTCTGCACCTGACCTGAGGTCACGGGGGGAGGGGTGGGTCAAGTTGTCGGTCAACGGGGGTCAAAGGGTGAGTTTCGCTCACGTGACCCCTCAGTTCGGTCGCCCTTGCCCACAGTCGCCCAGCCACGAAGTCGTTCGCTCGGTCGGTCACTCGTCCATGCATTCGTGCAGTCATCCGTTCAGTCATCGGCAGAGGTCGCAACCGGGTACCCGATACCCGTACCCTACCTGATACCCGGCTACCCGTACCCGGCTGTGACCCTGGTGCGGCCGGGTACGGGTACGGGTAGGCCGTGAGTCACTGGTGAGTAACTGTTTGTTACTCATTTCGGGTAGGGTACGGGTAGGGAACAGGTACCCGTACCCAGCCGGGTACGGGTAGCCATTTGCGACCCTGGTGCGGCCGGGTACGGGTACAGGGGGTAAGGAATCAAAACCCGTTTGCGACCTCTGGTCATCGGGGTCATTGATTCAGTCATTCGCTCAGCCAGTCGTCGTTATTTCGTGCAGTCATTCGTGCAGCCGTTCAGTCATTCACTTTGTCATTCATTCATTCGTGCACGGACCCGTGGGAGTTCACCCTGGGGCTGCACAAGTGGAGCGGCGGCAGCGATAACGATGGTAACCGTGGTAACGTAGGCAACTATGGTAATGTAGGCAACCATGGTAACGTAGGCAACCATGGTAACGTAGGCAACCATGGTAACGGACCCGTGGGGGTTAACCCTGGGGCTAAACAAGCGGAGCGGTAAGCGGTAGCAGCAGTGACGGTGTAGAGATGACGGTGGTAACCATTGTAACGATGGTAATAATGGTAACCATGGTAACGGCGGTACCATGGTTATGATGGTGACCATGGTAACGATGGTAACCATGGTAACGGGCCGGGCGGGGCAAGCCCTGGGGCTAAACTAGCGGAGTGGCGCAGCAGCAGCAGCGACCGTGTAGCGATGACGGTGGCGACGACAACGGTAACCACGGCGACGGACCGGTGGGTTGCCGGGTTGATGACGCAGAGCGCACGAGGGCGGCACACGCGGCGCGCCTCGCCCAGAGCGCGTCGCAGCTCGGACACGTCCAGAGCCCAGCCGTGGGCCTCGTCCAGCTGGTAGCCGATCTGGGACGGGGCAGACGAGACATGGAGAGACACTGAGACACGGAGACACGGAGATACACAGAGACACGGACACACACACAGACACACACAGAACACACGGAGAGACACAGAGACACACAGAGACACGGACACGTCCAGCGCCAGCCGTGGGTCTCGTCTAGCTGGTAGCCGATCTGGGACGGGGCGAACGAGACACGGAGACACGCGCGCGGAGACACGGAGACACTGAGACACGCGGAGACACACAGAGATACTGAGACACACGGAGATACGGACACGTCCAGCGCCCAGCCGTGGGTCTCGTCCAGCTAGTAGCCGATCTGGGACGGGGCGGACGAGACACGGAGACACGCGCGCGGAGACACGGAGACACTGAGATACTGAGACACTGAGACACGCGAGNCACAGAGACACTGAAACACGGAGACAGGGAGACAGAGACACAGAGACACGCAGAACACGCAGAGATACTGAGACACGCAGAGACACGCGGAGAGACACGCGGAGACACAGAGACACGTGGAGACACGCAGAGACACGGAGAGACGCAGAGACACTGGGACACGCAGAGACACGGAGACACACACACACNGACACACACAGAGACGCGAAGACACGAAGACACACACAGAGACACACACACACAGNCACACACACAGAGACACACACACACACACTGAGACACACACACACACAGAGACACACACACAGACAACANACACAGGCACACACAAATAGACACACACACACAGAGACACACACACAAAGACACACACACACACACACACAGACACACACACACAGACACACACAGACACAGACACACACACACNGACACACACACACACACACACACACACACAGACACAC
>MU249631.1:1506658-1581871 GCA_018977245.1 Lethenteron camtschaticum
CCGAATGGCTCACAGGGCTACACCTAATACATGAACTTGAAACTTGAACTGTCTTTAATTTCACCAGGTAAGGCCCACCACTGTAGGGACCAGGCCATTACCAAGTGATAGCTCAGCGAAAGTGGTTCACCGCCATCTTCATCATCGTCATCATCGTCATCGTCACGTGCAAATGTAGAGCAGCAGCCAAGCGCTCTGAACACGTGGAGAGGAAACCCAGAGGACCCCGAGGCAAATCCACGCGAACACGTGGAGAGAGAGAGAGACACGCGAACTCGAAATATTATAGCAGGCATCAGGGTCGGGATCGAAACCACGACCTCCTGTACACCAGGCGAGGTAGTCAACATCTCCTAGCCACCGTGATGATGATGATGAGAGACACGCAAACTGCAAATATACAGCAGGAATCAGGGTTGGTATCGAAACCACGACCTCCTGTACACCACGCGAGGTAGTCAACATCTCGTGATGATGATGATGAGAGAGAGACACGCAAACTCCAAATATACAGCAGCAGGCGCCAGGGTCGGGATCGAACCCACGACCTCATGTAAACCAGGCGAGGTAGTTAACACGTTACCACCATGGCATGCCTCCACTGCCATACCGGCCGCCTTTGTCTCCCAAGTGGCGATGTTTACACATTGCACCAGATACTAGTTTGAGCCTGAGTAGACCTAGGGGAGGCCCAGGACCGGTTCGGTTCATCATCAGTGATGTCGGTGGCTGTGGGCGGGAATCGAACTCGGGTCGCCGGGTTCGTGATGCAGCGCATTAAACGCTACACCACCGCTCCACCACACACACACATAGATATACAGACACATGGATACACACACAGACACACGCAGATATACAGACGCATGGATATACACACAGACACACACAGACACACATGGATACCAACACAGACATACACAGACACACATGGATACACACACAGACACACGCAGACACACACAGACACACATGGATACACACACAGCCACACGCAGACACACACAGATATACAGATACATGGATACACACAGACACACACAGACACAGAGACACACACACAGACACAGACACACACAGAAACACACAGACACACACAGACACATGGATACACACACAGACACACATGGACACACACACAGAAACACATGGACACACACAGACACACGCAGTATTGCCTTCAACTTGGACCCATATCTAACAAAAGGGCCCTTGCCAATAAACAACTGGCAGTTCTCCAGCGAGCGAGTGGGTCGGCGAGCGAATGCAAATTCCAGCCAGCGAGTGAGTGAGTGAACGAACCAGCGAGTGAGTGAGTGGGTAGGCGAGCGGCTGAACGAACCAGCGAGTGAGTGAGTGGGTAGGCGAGCGGGTGAACGAACCAGCGAGTGAGTGAGTGGGTAGGCGAGCGGGTGAACGAACCAGCGAGTGAGCGAGTGAGTAGGCGAGCGGGTGAACGAACCAGCGAGTGAGTGAGTGGGTAGGTGAGCGGGTGAACGAACCACCAGTGAGTGAGTGGGTAGGTGAGCGGATGAACGATCCAGCGAGTGAGCGAGTGGGTAGGCGAGCGGGTGAACGAACCAGCGAGTGAGTGAGTGGGTAGGCGAGCGGGTGAACGAACCAGCGAGTGAGTGAGTGGGTAGGTGAGCGGGTGAACGAACCAGCGAGTGAGTGAGTGGGTAGGTGAGCGGGTGAACGAACCAGTGAGTGAGTGAGTGGGTAGGTGAGCGGATGAACGAACCAGCGAGTGAGTGAGTGGGTAGGTGAGCGGGTGAACGAACCAGTGAGTGAGTGAGTGGATAGGTGAGCGGGTGAACGAACCAGCGAGTGAGTGAGTGGGTAGGTGAGCGAGTGAGTGAGTGGGTAGGCGAGCGGGTGAACGAGCCAGCGAGTGAGCGAGTGGGTAGGCGAGCGGGTGAACGAACCAGCGAGTGAGCGAGTGGGTAGGCGAGCGGGTGAACGAACCAGCGAGTGAGTGAGTGGGTAGGTGAGCGGGTGAACGAACCAGCGAGTGAGCGAGTGGGTAGGCGAGCGGTGAACGAACCAGCGAGTGAGTGAGTGGGTAGGTGAGCGGGTGAACGAACCAGTGAGTGAGTGAGTGGGTAGGTGAGCGGGTGAACGAACCAGCGAGTGAGTGAGTGGGTAGGTGAGCGGGTGAACGAACCAGCGAGTGAGTGAGTGGGTAGGTGAGCGGGTGAACGAACCAGCGAGTGAGCGAATGGGTAGGTGAGCGGGTGAACGAACCAGCGAGTGAGTGAGTGGGTAGGCGAGCGGTGAACGAACCGGCGAGTGAGTGGGTAGTTGAGCGGGTGAACAAACCAGCGAGTGAGCGAGTGGGTAGGTGAGCGGATGAGCGAACCAGCGAGTGAGTGAGTGGGTAGGTGAGCGGATGAACGAACCAGCGAGTGAGTGGGTAGGCGAGCGGTGAACGAACCAGCGAGTGAGTGGGTAGGTGAGCGGGTGAACGAACCAGCGAGTGAGTGAGTGGGTAGGTGAGCGGGTGAACGAACCAGCGAGCGAGTGAGTGGGTAGGTGAGCGGGTGAACGAACCAGCGAGTGAGTGAGTGGGTAGGTGAGCGGGTGAACGAACCAGCGAGTGAGTGAGTGGGTATGCGAGCGGATGAACGAACCAGCGAGTGAGTGGGTAGGTGTGCAGGTGAACGATCCAGCGAGTGAGTGAGTGGGTAGGCGAGCGGGTGAACGAACCAGCGAGTGAGCGAGTGGGTAGGTGAGCGGCTGAACGAACCAGCGAGTGAGTGAGTGGGTAGGCGAGCGGGTGAACGAACCAGCGAGTGAGTGAGTGGGTAGGCGAGCGGGTGAACGAACCAGCGAGTGAGCGAGTGAGTAGGCGAGCGGGTGAACGAACCAGCGAGTGAGTGAGTGGGTAGGTGAGCGGGTGAACGAACCACCAGTGAGTGAGTGGGTAGGTGAGCGGATGAACGATCCAGCGAGTGAGCGAGTGGGTAGGCGAGCGGTGAACGAACCAGCGAGTGAGTGAGTGGGTAGGCGAGCGGGTGAACGAACCAGCGAGTGAGTGAGTGGGTAGGTGAGCGGGTGAACGAACCAGCGAGTGAGTGAGTGGGTAGGTGAGCGGGTGAACGAACCAGTGAGTGAGTGAGTGGGTAGGTGAGCGGATGAACGAACCAGCGAGTGAGTGAGTGGGTAGGTGAGCGGTGAACGAACCAGTGAGTGAGTGAGTGGATAGGTGAGCGGGTGAACGAACCAGCGAGTGAGTGAGTGGGTAGGTGAGCGAGTGAGTGAGGGTAGGCGAGCGGGTGAACGACCAGCGAGTGAGCGAGTGGGTAGGCGAGCGGTGAACGAACCAGCGAGTGAGCGAGTGGGTAGGCGAGCNGGTGAACGAACCAGCGAGTGAGTGAGTGGGTAGGTGAGCGGGTGAACGAACCAGCGAGTGAGCGAGTGGGTAGGCGAGCGGGTGAACGAACCAGCGAGTGAGTGAGTGGGTAGGTGAGCGGGTGAACGAACCAGTGAGTGAGTGAGTGGGTAGGTGAGCGGGTGAACGAACCAGCGAGTGAGTGAGTGGGTAGGTGAGCGGGTGAACGAACCAGCGAGTGAGTGAGTGGGTAGGTGAGCGGGTGAACGAACCAGCGAGTGAGCGAATGGGTAGGTGAGCGGTGAACGAACCAGCGAGTGAGTGAGTGGGTAGGCGAGCGGGTGAACGAACCGGCGAGTGAGTGGGTAGTTGAGCGGGTGAACAAACCAGCGAGTGAGCGAGTGGGTAGGTGAGCGGATGAGCGAACCAGCGAGTGAGTGAGTGGGTAGGTGAGCGGATGAACGAACCAGCGAGTGAGTGGGTAGGCGAGCGGGTGAACGAACCAGCGAGTGAGTGGGTAGGTGAGCGGTGAACGAACCAGCGAGTGAGTGAGTGGGTAGGTGAGCGGGTGAACGAACCAGCGAGCGAGTGAGTGGGTAGGTGAGCGGGTGAACGAACCAGCGAGTGAGTGAGTGGGTAGGTGAGCGGGTGAACGAACCAGCGAGTGAGTGAGTGGGTATGCGAGCGGATGAACGAACCAGCGAGTGAGTGGGTAGGTGTGCAGGTGAACGATCCAGCGAGTGAGTGAGTGGGTAGGCGAGCGGGTGAACGAACCAGCGAGTGAGCGAGTGGGTAGGTGAGCGGATGAACGAACCAGCGAGTGAGTGAGTGGGTAGGCGAGTGGGTGAACGAACCAGCGAGTGAGTGAGTGGGTAGGCGAGCGGTGAACGAACCAGCGAGTGAGCGAGTGGTAGGTGAGCGGATGAACGAACCAGCGAGTGAGTGAGTGGGTAGGCGAGTGGGTGAACGAACCAGCGAGTGAGTGAGTGGGTAGGCGAGCGGATGAACGAACCAGCGAGTGAGTGAGTGGGTAGGTGAGCGGGTGAACGAACCAGCGAGTGAGCGAGTGAGTAGGCGAGCGGGTGAACGAACCAGCGAGTGAGTGAGTGGGTAGGCGAGCGGGTGAACGAACCAGCGAGTGAGCGAGTGGTAGGTGAGCGGGTGAACGAACCAGCGAGTGAGCGAGTGGGTAGGCGAGCGGGTGAACGAACCAGCGAGTGAGCGAGTGGGTAGGTGAGCGGGTGAACGAACCAGCGAGTGAGTGAGTGGGTAGGCGAGCGGGTGAACGAACCAGCGAGTGAGTGAGTGGGTAGGCGAGCGGGTGAACGAACCAGCGAGTGAGTGAGTGGGTAGGCGAGCGGGTGAACGATCCAGCGAGTGAGTGAGTGGTAGGTGAGCGGTGAACGAACCACCAGTGAGTGAATGGGTAGGTGAGCGGATGAACGATCCAGCGAGTGAGCGAGTGGGTAGGCGAGCGGGTGAACGAACCAGTGAGTGAGTGAGTGGTAGGCGAGCGGGTGAACGAACCAGCGAGTGAGTGAGTGGGTAGGCGAGCGGGTGAACGAACCAGCGAGTGAGTGAGTGGGTAGGCGAGCGGCTGAACGAACCAGCGAGTGAGCGAGTGATTTGGCGAGCGGGTGAACGCTCTAGCGAGTGAGCGAGTGATTTGGCGAACGGGTGAACGAACCAGCGAGTGAGTGAGTGATTTGGCGAGCGGGTGAACGATCCAGCGAGTGAGTGAGTGGGTAGGCGAGCAGGTGAATGAACCAGCGAGCGAGCGAGTGATTTGGCGAGCGGGTGAACGCTCCAGCGTGGCCGGCGCGCAGGCGCTCACCTCCTGCAGCTCCTTCTCGATCTGCTGCGCGCGGATCACGATGGCCCCGCACCGCGTACTCGAGGGCGCGCACGTTCTGGTTCATCGTCTCCAGCGTCAGCGTCCTCCAGACGGGCTCGCCGGAGACCCCGTTCTCCCCGGCCGCGCCGTCCGCCGCTCGGTGCCGGGCGAGGCGGACCGCCCGTTGTTGTTGTCCATCGTGCGCTGCTGCCGGTCGGGGAAGCGCGTCGACCCGGTTGGCTGTCCACGCGAGATCGAGCGCAGGGCACCGAGTCCTGCGCGGTGAGGAGGAGGAGGCAGGCGCATGCCCAAGAGGGCGGCACCAACGGCGGGCGTCAGCCGGACGCGAGACATCGCGCCAGACACCATCGCGACCCGCTGACAAGATCCACCAGCGCGGAGGTGTCGGCGGCGTGGAACGACGCGAGCGTCCGGTGGCCGCGGGCTACTTGGTTATTTGGCGATTGCCAAATAACAAAGTTGGGGGGCGGCGGTTGAACTTTGAACCTCGGAGTCTCGCGGCGGCCGCTATCTCGCGGCGCGAGTCGGCGGAGTCGGCCGGGCCAACGGTACGAAAGATCAAAAAGTCGCGGCGGGGGCGGGTGGCGGGCAGGTGAGGCACGCCGACACCGAAACCCAACCACGCCGAACCACGACCCCCGAACCCCGATGCCGACAACACCTAAGTGACCTCAACACCAACCGTGACCCAACACCAACCGTGACCCCAACACCAACCGTGACCCCAACACCCAACCGTGACCCTGATACTCCGAGCCCGTCGCGAGTTAATTGAACGGGCCCCCCCCCTGTCACCACGCCCCCCCCCCACCGCGCCTGTCCCGTGGGAAGAGCCCCCCCCCACCGCCCCCCCCCCGGCTGGCGAGCGGTCTGATCGCGAGCGCTGTCGCCGGCGGTGCGAGCGGCCACGACTCCCGCACACGGAGAGCCGGCCTCGCGTGTGCGGGCGAGGGTTCAATTGGCGCATTGCTGCGTTGGATTATCTCGCTCTCTCTCTCGCGCGCTCTCGCTGTGTCTCTCTCGCTGTCTCTCTCTCGCACTCTCTCTCTTGTTGTCTCTTTCTCTCTCTGTGTCTCTCTCGCTCTCGCTGTCTCTCTCTCGCTCTCTCTCGCTGTCTCTCTGTCTCTCTCTCACTCTCGCTGTCTCTCTCTCTCTCGCTCTCTCTCTCCCGCTGTCTCTCGCTGTCTCTCTCTCTCGTTCTCTCGCTGTCTCTCACTCGCTCTCTCTCGCTGTCTCTCGCTCTCTCTGGTTTTGTGTTTTGTTTTTCCCTCTCCCGGCTTCGCCCGGACTTTGTAACTCGCCGAGAAGAGGGCACCCGTGACTGGCGGCCGGCCGTGGTGGCTGAGAAGATCGGGGGGGCGGGGAGGGGGAGGATGGCGGTGGGTGGGAGGATGGGAGGATGGGTGGGTGGATGGGGGTGGGTGGATGGGGGTGGATGGGGTAGGTGGGTGGGTGGGTGGGAGGCCAAGGGTCGAGTGAACAAGGATGCCGCTGTGTCTGTGACCGCGACGCCGCACGTGATCATCGCGCTGCACCCCAAGCTCCTCGTCACAGCGCCTGCTTGACGACCGTTGCCTGAAGACCGTTGCCTGGTGACCGCCGCTTGACGACCGCCGCCTGACGACCGTCCCTTGACGACCGTTGCCTGGTGACCGCCGCTTGACGACCGCCGCCTGGCGACCGTCCCTTGACGACCGTCGCCTGGCGACCGTCGCTTGACGACCGTTGCCTGACGACCGTTGCCTGGTGACCGTCCCTTGACGACCGCCGCCTGACGACCGTCGCCTGACGACCGTTGCCTGGTGACCGCCGCTTGACGACCGTCGCCTGGCGACCGTCCCTTGACGACCGTCGCCTGACGACCGTCGCTTGACGACCGTTGCCTGACGACCGTCGCCTGGCGACCTTCCCTTGACGACCGTCGCCTGGCGACCGTCGCTTGATGACCGTCCCTTGACGACCGTCGCTTGACGACCGTCGCCTGGCGACCGTCGCCTGGCGACCGTCGCCTGACGACCGTCCTTGACGACCGTCGCCTGGCGACCGTCGCCTGATGACCGTCCCTTGACGACCGTCGCTTGACGACCGTCGCCTGACGACCGTCGCTTGACGACCGTCGCCAGGCGACCGTCGCCTGGCGACCGTCCCTTGACGACCGTCGCCTGGCGACCGTCGCCTGGCGACCGTCGCTATTATCGTTGTCGTTATCGTCGCGGTTTGCCCACGTACGGTGCGAAAGAAGTTCAACGAACACACGCAAAGACAAAGGTCCCCCGTGTAGCCTCAACAGACTGTAGGGGCAAGTGCTGTTAGCGAGCAGCACCTATGAAGGCCGGCACGGCACACGAGGGGTGGGTGGCCAGCACCACGCCTGGCCGCCTTTGCTCTGGTGATGTTTACACACCGCGCCAGCTACTCATTTGAGGCTGAGTCGACCTAGGGAGGCCAAGAGTAATAATCGCACCGGGTTAGTGGCCGTGAGCGGGAATTAACTCGGGTCGACGGGTTCGTAGTGCAATAGCGCGCTAACCGCTGCACGTACGGTGCAAAAAATTCGCATTCATACACACACACATGACACACACACACCTACTCACACACACGTACACGCATGTACACACAACACACCTACAACAACAACCGCCATTCGCCACTAAGTGGCGGTGATGTCACCACGACGCTTGTGCCAGGCCAAGTGCACCTTGAGGCCACGTGAAGTGTCGAACGCCCGCTGGCAGGAGGTCTGGGCAGACCCGCAGGTGCCACGGATCGACTGACTGACATGACTGGCTGATGCACCCTCTACTGTACAAACTTGCTGTGCTTTAGCCACCCGGCGCTCCTCTCGTTGTTGTGAGCGTCGCTCCTCTGCCCTCCGTTGTTGTTGGAGGGTCACTGCGTCCAACCGCCCAGCACTCAGCTCCACGTCCTCCTGTACCACGTCACTCCATCTCCTCTCTAGCCCGTGCCGCGCCCGTTTAGCCCCCTCCGTCCGGCCAACAAAAGCTGTTTGGGCATGCGGTGGCTGGGCATGCAGGCTACATGACCCAGCCAACGCAGCCTAGCCTGCCGGAAGAGCTCACCGATGGGACTTTGTCCAAATCTTTCAAGGATTTGTGAGCTCCTCACACAATCCAGCCTGGTTAAACCCAGGATGGATCGTGGCAGGCCAGCCTAAATGTTTCTAACCGGCGAAGATGCTCCATTAGGGGGGTCCACGTTTCGCAAGCGTAGAGAAGAGAGGGAATGACTGAAGCTTCGTGCGGAGTGACAGACCAGGCAAGCTTCCACACAGCGTTACGCAACCGATGAAAAGATAATGTCGCTCGACTGATTCGGAGTGAGACCTCCGCTGCCAAACCGGAGCCGGTCATGAGCACACTGCCCACAAAGACAAAGATAAAGATCCCCATATAGCCTTAGCAGATTGTAGGGGCAAGTGCTGTTGGCGAGCACCTATGAAGGCCGGAACGGCACACGAGGGGGTGGGTGGTCAGCACCACGCCCGACCGCCTTTGTCTCCCTAGTGGCAATGTTTACACACCGCATCAGGTACTCATTTGAGGCTGAGTCGACCTAGGGGAGGCGTGGGACCGGAATCGAACCCGGATCACCGGGTTCATAGCGCAGCGCGCTAACCGCTACACTACCGCTCCCGCCACACCTACACACACACACCTACACACACACACGTACATACACACACACTCCCCTGCCACCCCCCCCACCACCCCCGGCCCCTCACCCCCCCGCCCCCCACCCACGCCCCGCCGACTGAGCAATCCTTTCACGGCGGTGTTATTCAAAACGAAAACAGTCGCACAAAATCTGAACGGAATAAACTGCGTTACGGCCTCGTTTGACGTCTGTCTCAAGGCGAACGACACGGCGATCTGCTCCTCTCGACGAGCTCGACACGACGCGCCGATCAAAGTTTCAAGGATTTGTTTGCGACTACGGCTATTGTGGTAACGACCTGGGGTGCTCGGTGAAGAACGGAGAGGATTGATTCCTGGCGGGTCGCGCCGTTGATTCGATTTAAAGCTTCTTTCGTGACTGCAGGGATTCATCTTCTTGGTTCTTTCGGTAAAGTCACGTAGAAGGGAAATAATAAAATAATAAAAATAAAACATAAAATTTCGATTTAAAGCTTTCGTGACTGCAGGGATTCATCTTCTTGGTTCTTTCGGTAAAGTCACGTAGAAGGGAAATAATTCACCTGAGGACGGCTGCTTGCGTTGTGGCCGAAACGTCGTGAGAATGATTTTATTATGTTTTATTTGATTATTTTATTATTTCCCTTCTACGTGACTTTACCGAAAGAACCAAGAAAACAAATAATTAATTACGATTTTATTTTCTCGTTTATTCGGGACCCCGGGTCACGCCATGAGGGCAGCCGGGGAGATGTCGACCACCTCGCCTGGTCTGCAGGAGGTCGTGGGTTTGATCCCGACCCTGACGACACCTGCTGTATATTTGGAGTTTGCGTGTCTCTCTCTCTCCCCGTAGATTTTTCTNCGGGTCCTCCGTTTTTTCCCTTCCACATTTAGAATCAACATCACCACGCGTTTACAGAGTATTTGGCGCCTGTAAATGTTCACGTGATGATTCGACGCTTAGTTGAGCTATCATTTGTGGCCAGGTCGCGTCTGGAAAAGATCTACACAACGCTAGGTGGGCCTTACCTAGTGAGAGAGAGACACACGCAAACTCCAAATATACAGCAGCAGGCGTCAAGGTCCGGATCGAACCCACGACCTCCTGTACACCAGGCGAGGTAGTTAACATCTTCAAGCCACCGTGATAATGATGATGAGAGAGACACGCAAACTCCAAATATACAGCAGGNGTCAGGGTCGGGATCAAACCGACGACCTCCTGTATACCAGGCGAGGTAGTTAACATCTCCTAGCCACCGTGATGATGATGAGAGAGACACGCAAACTTCAAATATACAGCAGGCGTCAGGGTCGGGATCAAAGCGACGACCTCCTGTACACCAGGCGAGGTAGTTAACATCTCCTAGCCACCGTGATGATGATGATGAGAGAGAGACACGCAAACTCCAAATATACAGCAGCAGGCGTCGTCAGGGTCGGGATCGAACCACAACCTCCTGCACACCAGGCGAGGTAGTTAACATCTTCAAGCCACCGTGATAATGATGATGAGAGAGACACGCAAACTTCAAATATACAGCAGGCGTCAGGGTCGGGATCAAACCGACGACCTCCTGTATACCAGGCGAGGTAGTTAACATCTCCTAGCCACCGTGATGATGATGAGAGAGACACGCAAACTTCAAATATACAGCAGGCGTCAGGGTCGGGATCAAGCGACGACCTCCTGTACACCAGGCGAGGTAGTTAACATCTCCTAGCCACCGTGATGATGATGAGAGAGAGACACGCAAACTCCAAATATACAGCAGGCGTCAGGGTCGGGATCGAATCGACGACCTCCTGTATACCAGGCGAGGTAGTTAACATCTCCTAGCCACCGTGGCCCCCCCCCCCCCCGTACCATGCCCGGCTGTCTGTCTCCTTAATGGAGATGCTTACACACCGCACCAGCTACTAATTTGAGTCTGAGCAGACTTAGAGGGGAGGCCTCGGACCAGTTCAGATAATGGGTCACTGGGCGGCGAGTGAGAATCTAACTCGGGTCGGCTCGCCACTGTGGGGCCGTCCATAAATGACGTCACGCGATTTTAGATAATTTTTGACCCCCCCCCCCTTCGTCACATGACGTCACAAAAAGTCACACCCCCTCAAATATGACGTCACGAAGCTCTGCCCCCTCCCCCCCAAAAAAAAATAAACATGCTTCAAATCGCTTTAAAGTATTGTCATTGTAGTGCGTGTTTAATGTGGCGCTGCACTCTGATGTTGTAGGAGAAAACATTTATTAGAAAATCCATTTAGTTAAGTAGAACGCGTTGTCTACATTTGTTTAAAGTTGCGCATTTTGATGTGACGTCACATTTCTCAAACCCTCCCTCCCTCGTCATAAATGTCTGACCCCCCCCCCTAGGTGCGTGACGTCATTTATGGACGGGCCCTGTGGGGAGACGTTTTGTCTCCCCACTGCTGGATGAGGAGCAGAGGTCGCAAACGGGTTTTGATTCCTTACCCCCGTTCCCTACCCGTACCCGTACCCTACCCGAAATGAGTGACAAACGGTGACTCACCAGTGACTCACGGCCTACCCGTACCCGTACCCGGCCGCACCAGGGTCGCAAACGGGTACGGGTAGCCGGGTATCGGGTAGGGTACGGGTATCGGGTACCCGGTTGCGACCTCTGTGGGGCTTCTCTTGGCCATACTTCACCACGCCGGTCAATGGGGACCCAGGGTTGGGAGCAGAGCACCGGCGGCTACCGGGTGCCGCAAGTCAAGTTCATGTATTAGGTGTAGCCCTGTGAGCCATTCGGCTCTTGAATCGGGTGCAACCGCAACAAACAAAAAACTAAAACATGAACAAAAAACATCTTAAAGTGAATATGTGACTAAGTGCAAACAGAAAATCCAAGAAAAGACAGCAAAATATTGCAGAAAAAGCACCGTACACCAACACTGTGTGCAAAAATCCCAGTGGGATGCAAGTCAAACAACAACAACCACAAGACAACTTAGATTAAGGCCATCAGTCTAACTCTGTACTACAACAAACAAACATGGCTAAACCAATACACTTTTCGAAATCACCAAAATAAAGCCATGAAAGCAATGAAACAGTGATCATAGGAACTGTGACGGAATTTTCACAAAGGCGCCCGCGGCGCCGCCACTCCTACGCCCCCCCCCACCCCAACCAATCGTCGTGTGGGACCACGGCACTGACCTCCCCCGGCTCGTTGTTGTGTTACCCCCCTCGCCCCCCCCTCGCGTCCCCCTCGCCCCCCCACCCGCCCCCCCTCGCCCCCCTCGCCCCCCCTCGTGTCCCCCTCGTGTCCCCCTCGTGTCCCCCTCGTCCCCCCTCGCCCCCCCTCGCGTCCCCCCCCTCGTCCCCCCCTCGTGTCCCCTCGTCCCCCTCTCGCCCCCCCCTCGTGTCCCCCCTCGTGTCCCCCTTCGTCCCCCCCGCCCCCTCTCGCGTCCCCCCCCTCGTCCCCCCTCGTGTCCCCTCGTCCCCCCCCGCCCCCCCCTCGCGTCCCCCCTCGTCCCCCCCTCGTGTCCCCTCGTCCCCCCTCGCGTCCCCCTCGTNCCCCCCTCGTCCTCCCCCCTCGCCCCCCCCGCCCCCCTCGCCCCCGCCGCCCCAGCGTGTTGAGTTACGGCAACAATGCTGCCCACCGCCCCTGTGTGCGCCCAGTGCGACCTCCTACACAAGGACTTGTGAGCTCCTCGCACAATCCCGCCTGCAGGTTACACCCAGGATGGATCGTAGGCAGGCCAGCCTCAATGTTTCTAACCGGCGAAGATGCTCCATTAGGGGGGGGTCCACGTTTCGCAAGCGTAGAGAAGGGAGGGAATGACCGTGGCTGAGAAGACTTGAAGCTTCGTGCGGAGCGACAGACCAGGTAGCTTCCACGCAGCGTCACGCAGCCGATGAAAAGATATTGCCGCTCGACTGATTCGGAGTGAGACCTCTGCTGTAAACTGGAGCCGGTCATAAGCACACTGCCCAGGTATGGAAACTCTCCACTCTCTCCACTACTGCCCCATCACCGATTGGGAGTTGTGGGGTGGAGTGTTTGAATTGTTGAATAATCTTGCCAGGACCTTTCCCACACACTGAGGAGTGAGATGCCCTGTAGGTGTTACAGTCTGTGCAGTCCCCCTTCTTAAAGAGGGGGACCACCAGGGCATCCTTCCAATCCTGCGGCACCCGTCCAGTGGTCCAGACTGTTGTTATGATGTCATGTAGGGCAGTCTGCGCACAAACGCCACCCTCCCTCAGCATTTCGCTTGGGAGATCATCTTTGTCCGGTGCGTTTCCTGGTCTCAGACTCTGTACTTCCTGAACAGATGGCACCTCAGCCAGCCACTCACAAGGGGTGACTACTTCTTCCAATATTAGAGGCACCACAGCCTCAGCAGGGTTATCACCACTTTGTGCCATGATGTTTTCCAGGCTGAGGGATTTTCCCTCCCCCAATACCTCACAGAAATGCTCAGTAAATCTGCAAACCTGTTCCTGGGGTCGGAGATCAGATCACCGTTCTTTCCCCTAATGATAGGTGTGGCGCTGCAGGTTACTTTTTTGATGGAGTTAAATAGTGATTTGTGATCGCGGGCTACTGAGGCAGACTCCACTCCTCGGCAACCCGCGACCACCACCCATCCTTGCAGCGCCTCACGGCTCTCCGAACCTCCGAGCGAAGGCTGCGGTTAGCCTCCTCATTCTCTGACGTGGGATGCTGTAGCCGATGAGAGTGGGCCTGTCGCTTTTTCTCAGCAGCCTGAACACCTCTGTCAGCCAGGGTCTCTGGGGAGGTCTGGACCATGTACCCAAAGCAGCCATCACAGCTGCATGAGCCACAGTCCGAAACCTCGCCCATTTTCCATTGGCATCAGGATGAGTGGGGGACGATGCCAATCCCAGCCGCAAGCGATGATAAAATTCTCGCTTGCAACTTTCATCAGCGAGCTGAGACCAGGCCACTGTGGCTTTGAATGGGGTCCTGGGTGTACATCCACCACTGGAGTGGAAGAATGGCAAGCGCATCTTAAGATGACAAGTCGATGGTCAGTGGGCAGATCAGCTCCACGGTAGGTCCCAGTGTCAAGGACAATAGGCCTCATCCGCTGTTCCTTCACTATGTAGTGCAGCAGATGTTCTGGCTTGGACCCGGCGTGCATCCATGATGTTGTGTGGTTGGTGACGATGCCGGAACAGCGTGTTGGTAATTACAAGCCCATGGGCTGCACAAAAGTCTTGCAGCCTCCAGACTTTTGTGCAGCCCATGGGTTTATAATTACCAACAGTACCACACTGTTCAACCACCAACACACTCTGTGCCACCACCACCATCACAGTGTGTTCCGTCACCACCACCACACTGTGTTCAACCACCCCCCTGTCACCCCCCCCCCCGAAGTGCCTTTGTGTTACCTGCGAGCACACAAACACACATTGACACACACACAGACACACACACACATTGACACACACAACAACAACAACCGCCATTCGCCACTAAGTGGCGGTGACGTCACCACGATGACACACACACACACAGACACACAGACACACACAGACACAGACACACACAGACACACACACATTGGCCAAACACACACACACACACATTGGCACACACACACACATTGACACAAACACATTCACATTGACACAAACACATTCACACAAACACACACACAGACACACACAGACACAAACACACACACAGACACACACAAACACATTGACACACAGACACACGCACACACAGACACACACACATTGTCCCCAGCAGAGCGGCGATTCACACAGGCCTGGCTGCGTGTGTGGGAGAGAAGACCGCAGAACACTCCTCACTCAATGGGGCTCTTTGTGGAGGATGAGGAGAGAGCTGGGGGACGGGAGAGGGAAGAAGGGAGAGGGAGAGAGACGGGAGATAAAGGGGAAAGACGGGAGAGGCGATATGGAGAAGAGTGGGTGGGGGAGATAGTGGAGATGGAGTGGAGATGGAGTAAAGAGAAGGGGGGGTAGAGAGATTGGAGAGAGTGAGTAGGTACTCATTTGAGGCTGAGTCGACCCTGGGGAGGTCCTGGACCCGTTCAGACATTTACCACTGGTATCGGTCATTAGCAGGAATCGAACTCAGGTCACCGCACTAACCACTGCGGAGTTGGCAGGGCAGAGGTTAACGGAGCTGCACTCGGGAGGGAACCAGTTTTTAAATCCTTTATATTAAGTTCACTTGCTTGCGCTTGCGCGCTTGCGAACGTGCAAATCTTTCGGTCGTTTTTTAACCCACTTCCGTGATCCAATCGAGCTGACATTTTGCACACAGACTCGTTGTGCGTGACAATTTCTTTTTGTGAAAAATGTTTTCCATAACTTTACACTTTTTAGGAAAAAATATATATATTTAATTACCAATTGCTTAATGGTGGCAGGCAATCATCTGACCCATAGGTGGCAGCCATCTCAAGCCAGAGGACGAGAGGACTCTAGCCGCCACGCATATAAAGGATTTATAGTGAAAAACTTTGTTTTACGGGTTAATTTTTTCCCGAGTTCGATTCCCACTCCTGGCCAACGCCAGCGGTGACGATGACCTCAACCGGTTGTGCTGGCTACTCGCTCGCAGCACTTGCCCCAGTAGCCTGCTCAAGGCTACACGGGGGATATTTGTCTTTGTCTTGGTCATACACACACACACAAGATCCCCCGGAAAGCCTCAATTGAGTTTTGGGGCAAGTGCTGTTAGCGAGTAGCAGCACCTATGAAGGCCAGCGTCACGCCCGGCCGCCTTTGTCTCCCCAGTGGCGATGTTGACTACACACCGCACCGGGTACTCATTTGAGGCCGAGTCGACCTAGAGGAGGCCCAGGGACCGGCTTGGACAATCGTCACCGGTGTTGGCCATGAGCGGGAGTCGAACTCGGGTCGCCGGGTTCGTAGCGTAGCGCTAACCGTCGACACCGCCGCTCCCCACACACACCGACACCCTGACACACACACGCACACACACACGCACACACACACGCACACACACGCACACACGCACACACACACACGTACACACACACACACGCACACACACGCACATACACACGCGCACACACACGCGCACACACACACGCACGCACACACGCACACACACGCACACGCGCACCACACGCGCACACACACGCACGCACACACGCACACGCACACACACACGCACACACACGTACGCACGCGTGTTCGTACACTCGGCCGAAGGTGCAAAGTCCGGCGGTGTATCCGTCCAGCGCCCCGTCAACGTCGAGCGAGCGGAGGAGCGGTGGGACGAAGAGGGCGCCGCGGGCGGCAACGTCCCGTGGTGCCGACGGAGAGAGGAGCCGAGCGATGATGACACAAAGACAAAGATCCCCCGTGTAGCCTGCACGGACTGTAGGGGCAAGTGCTGTTAGCGAGCAGCACCTATGAAGGCCGGCACGGCACGCGAGGGGTGGGTGGCCAGCACCATGCCCGGCCGCCTTTGTCTCCCCAGTGGCGATGTTTACGCACCGGGTTCTCATTTTGAGGCTGAGTCGACCTAGGAGAGGCCCAAGACCGGTTCAGATAATCGTCCCAGGTGTTGGTGGCCGTGAGCGGGAATCAAACTCGGGTTGCCGGGTTCGTAGCGCAGCGTAGCGCTAACCGTTGGCACTACCGCTCCCACAATGTTCACACAGAGCACACACGCACACACACACGGGACACATTGCACACACAAACACACACACACTAGAGACAACACACACACACACGGAACAACAGCCACCATTTGCCAGTGAGTGGCGGTGACATCACCACAGCCCTTGTGCCAGGCTAGGTGCACGCCGAGGCCACGTGTAGCGTGGAAAGCAGGTTACGCGACAGACCCAGGTACTATGGCTTGACCCACTGAAATTACTGTACCACCTATGCCCCCCCCCCCCACTGTGCAAACTTGCTGTGTTTTATCCGCCCGGTGCCCCGCTCGTTGTTGTGAGCGTCGCTCCTCCGCCCTCCGATGTTGCTGGAGGGCGACTGCCTCCAACTGCCCAGTAGCGTCCTTCACGAGCCTCCTCCTCCGCAGAGGCCGATCTTGACACCGCTGGTACCGGTCATCGGCAGGTCCACTCAGCTCCACGTCCTCCTGTACCACATGGACCCCCCCCCCCCGTCTCTTCCCCAGGCTGTGGGCGGCGTGCGGGTGGAACGTGAGCTCTCAGTGGTGCGGAGAGTGCCGCCCAGATTAACCGTGTCCCGCACATTGTGAACATAACTCCCTTCTCGCGTTACCCATGCGGGCAGCAGTGTGCGAGGGGTCGACGGGGTGGCTGGGTGGTTGAGTGGCTGGGTGGTTGACTGGCTGGGTGGTTGAGTGGCTGAGTGGCTGGGTGGCTGAGTGGTTGAGTGGCTGGGTGGTTGAGTGGCTGGGTGGTTGAGTGGTTGAGTGGCTGAGTGGCTGGGTAGCTGGGTGGTTGAGTGGCTGAGTGGTTGGGTGGTTGAGTGGCTGGGTGGTTGAGTGGCTGGGTGGTTGAGTGGCTGGGTGGTTGAGTGGCTGGGTGGTTGAGTGGTTGAGTGGTTGAGTGGCTGGGTGGCTGGGTGGTTGAGTGGCTGGGTGGTTGAGTGGCTGGGTGGTTGAGTGGCTGAGTGGTTGAGTGGCTGGGTGGCTGGGTGGCTGGGTGGTTGAGTGGCTGGGTGGTTGACTGGCTGGGTGGTTGAGTGGCTGGGTGGCTGGGTGGCTGGGTGGCTGGGTGGTTGAGTGGCTGAGTGGTTGAGTGGCTGGGTGGTTGAGTGACTGAGTGGTTGAGTGGCTGGGTGGTTGAGTGGCTGGGTGGTTGAGTGGCTGGGTGGTTGAGTGGTTGAGTGGCTGGGTGGCTGGGTGGTTGAGTGGCTGGGTGGTTGAGTGGCTGGGTGGCTGGGTGGCTGGGTGGTTGAGTGGCTGGGTGGTTGAGTGGCTGGGTGGCTGGGTGGCTGGGTGGTTGAGTGGCTGGGTGGTTGAGTGGCTGGGTGGTTGAGTGGCTGGGTGGTTGAGTGACTGAGTGGTTGAGTGGCTGGGTGGTTGAGTGGCTGGGTGGTTGAGTGGCTGGGTGGTTGAGTGGTTGAGTGGCTGGGTGGTTGAGTGGCTGGGTGGTTGAGTGGCTGGGTGGTTGAGTGGCTGGGTGGTTGAGTGGCTGGGTGGTTGAGTGGCTGGGTGTTGAGTGGCTGGGTGGTTGAGTGGCTGGGTGGTTGAGTGACTGGGTGTTGAGTGGCTGGGTGGTTGAGTGTCTGGGTGGTTAAGTGACTGGGTGGCTGGGTGACCCGAGTTTCACATATGGTCACGGCCACCGTGACTTAGACACGGGGATAGGGGTGGGGGGGTGGTTAGCGTTGATTCATCGCAAGCAAGACTCTGGATGTTGAAAGCAGCCCAGACTTTGCTTATTATGGAATCGTTGCAGCTGAGGTTACATTCTCCCAGAAGGCCGTGCGGGTCTTTGGGCTGTGTTACGGGGTTATTATTAAACAGGGTGGCCCAAAAGTCAGGATGCTGTATCATTCCGCGCACCGTATCCCTCCGCCTGAACTCGCGCAGTTCAAGAAAGTAGTTCGTCTTTGGCTTGCGGGACAGCTGTCAAACCAGGCCTCTCCCGAATGCCCACCAGGCAATGTTAGTCTGTGGATAATCTTCTTGGTTCTTTCGGTAAAGTCACATAGTAGGGAAGTAACAGAAGTGCCTTTGTGTTACCTGCGAGCACACAAACACACATTGACACACACACACAGACACACAGACACACACACACATTGACACACACAACAACAACAACCGCCATTCGCCACTAAGTGGCGGTGACGTCACCACGATACACACACACACACAGACACACAGACACACACAGACACAGACACACACAGACACACACACATTGGCACAAACACACACACACACACATTGGCACACACACACACATTGACACAAACACATTCACATTGACACAAACACATTCACACAAACACACACACAGACACACACAGACACAAACACACACACAGACACACACAAACACATTGACACACAGACACACGCACACACAGACACACACACATTGTCCCCAGCAGAGCGGCGATTCACACAGGCCTGGCTGCGTGTGTGGGAGAGAGAGACCGCAGAACACTCCTCACTCAATGGGGCTCTTTGTGGAGGGATGAGGAGAGAGCTGGGGGGACGGGAGAGGGAAGAAGGGAGAGGGAGAGAGACGGGAGATAAAGGGAAAGACGGGAGAGGCGATATGGAGAAGAGTGGGTGGGGGAGATAGTGGAGATGGAGTGGAGATGGAGGTAAAGAGAAGGGGGGGGTAGAGAGATTGGAGAGAGTGAGTAGGTACTCATTTGAGGCTGAGTCGACCCTGGGGGAGCCCTGGACCCGTTCAGACATTTACCACTGGTATCGGTCATTAGCAGGAATCGAACTCAGGTCACCGCACTAACCACTGCGGAGTTGGCAGGGCAGAGGTTAACGGAGCTGCGCTCGGGAGGGAACCAGTTTTTAAATCCTTTATATTAAGTTCACTTGCTTGCTTGCTTGCGCGCTTGCGAACGTGCAAATCTTTCGGTCGTTTTTTAACCCACTTCTCGTGATCCAATCGAGCTGACATTTTGCACACAGACTTGTTGTGCGTGACAATTTCTTTTTGTGAAAAATGTTTTCCATAACTTTACACTTTTTAGGAAAAAATATATATATTTAATTACCAATTGCTTAATGGTGGCAGGCAATCATCTGACCCATAGGTGGCAGCCATCTCAAGCCAGAGGACGAGAGGACTCTAGCCGCCACGCATATAAAGGATTTAGAGTGAAAAACTTTGTTTTTACGGGTTAATTTTTTCCCGAGTTCGATTCCCACTCCTGGCCAACGCCAGCGGTGACGATGACCTCAACCGGTTGTGCTGGCTACTCGCTCGCAGCACTTGCCCCAGTAGCCTGCTCAAGGCTACACGGGGGATATTTGTCTTTGTCTTGGTCATACACACACACACAAGATCCCCCGGAAAGCCTCAATTGAGTTTTGGGGCAAGTGCTGTTAGCGAGTAGCAGCACCTATGAAGGCCAGCGTCACGCCCGGCCGCCTTTGTCTCCCCAGTGGCGATGTTGACTACACACCGCACCGGGTACTCATTTGAGGCCGAGTCGACCTAGAGGAGGCCCAGGGACCGGCTTGGACAATCGTCACCGGTGTTGGCCATGAGCGGGAGTCGAACTCGGGTCGCCGGGTTCGTAGCGTAGCGCTAACCGTCGACACCGCCGCTCCCCACACACACCGACACCCTGACACACACACGCACACACACACGCACACACACACACGCACACACACGCACACACGCACACACACACGTACACACACACACACGCACACACACGCACATACACACACGCACACACACGCGCACACACACACGCACGCACACACGCACACACACGCACACGCGCACACACACGCGCACACACACGCACGCACACACGCACACGCACACACACACGCACACACACGTACGCACGCGTGTTCGTACACTCGGCCGAAGGTGCAAAGTCCGGCGGTGTATCCGTCCAGCGCCCCGTCAACGTCGAGCGAGCGGAGGAGCGGTGGGACGAAGAGGGCGCCGCGGGCGGCAACGTCCCGTGGTGCCGACGGAGAGAGGAGCCGAGCGATGATGACACAAAGACAAAGATCCCCCGTGTAGCCTGCACGGACTGTAGGGGCAAGTGCTGTTAGCGAGCAGCACCTATGAAGGCCGGCACGGCACGCGAGGGGTGGGTGGCCAGCACCATGCCCGGCCGCCTTTGTCTCCCCAGTGGCGATGTTTACGCACCGGGTTCTCATTTTGAGGCTGAGTCGACCTAGGAGAGGCCCAAGACCGGTTCAGATAATCGTCCCAGGTGTTGGTGGCCGTGAGCGGGAATCAAACTCGGGTTGCCGGGTTCGTAGCGCAGCGTAGCGCTAACCGTTGGCACTACCGCTCCCACAATGTTCACACAGAGCACACACGCACACACACACGGGACACATTGCACACACAAACACACACACACTAGAGACAACACACACACACACGGAACAACAGCCACCATTTGCCAGTGAGTGGCGGTGACATCACCACAGCCCTTGTGCCAGGCTAGGTGCACGCCGAGGCCACGTGTAGCGTGGAAAGCAGGTTACGCGACAGACCCAGGTACTATGGCTTGACCCACTGAAATTACTGTACCACCTATGCCCCCCCCCCCCACTGTGCAAACTTGCTGTGTTTTATCCGCCCGGTGCCCCGCTCGTTGTTGTGAGCGTCGCTCCTCCGCCCTCCGATGTTGCTGGAGGGCGACTGCCTCCAACTGCCCAGTAGCGTCCTTCACGAGCCTCCTCCTCCGCAGAGGCCGATCTTGACACCGCTGGTACCGGTCATCGGCAGGTCCACTCAGCTCCACGTCCTCCTGTACCACATGGACCCCCCCCCCCCGTCTCTTCCCCAGGCTGTGGGCGGCGTGCGGGTGGAACGTGAGCTCTCAGTGGTGCGGAGAGTGCCGCCCAGATTAACCGTGTCCCGCACATTGTGAACATAACTCCCTTCTCGCGTTACCCATGCGGGCAGCAGTGTGCGAGGGTCGACGGGGTGGCTGGGTGGTTGAGTGGCTGGGTGGTTGACTGGCTGGGTGGTTGAGTGGCTGAGTGGCTGGGTGGCTGAGTGGTTGAGTGGCTGGGTGGTTGAGTGGCTGGGTGGTTGAGTGGTTGAGTGGCTGAGTGGCTGGGTAGCTGGGTGGTTGAGTGGCTGAGTGGTTGGGTGGTTGAGTGGCTGGGTGGTTGAGTGGCTGGGTGGTTGAGTGGCTGGGTGGTTGAGTGGCTGGGTGGTTGAGTGGTTGAGTGGTTGAGTGGCTGGGTGGCTGGGTGGTTGAGTGGCTGGGTGGTTGAGTGGCTGGTGGTTGAGTGGCTGAGTGGTTGAGTGGCTGGGTGGCTGGGTGGCTGGGTGGTTGAGTGGCTGGGTGGTTGACTGGCTGGTGGTTGAGTGGCTGGGTGGCTGGGTGGCTGGGTGGCTGGGTGGTTGAGTGGCTGAGTGGTTGAGTGGCTGGGTGGTTGAGTGACTGAGTGGTTGAGTGGCTGGGTGGTTGAGTGGCTGGGTGGTTGAGTGGCTGGGTGGTTGAGTGGTTGAGTGGTGGTGCTGGGTGGTTGAGTGGCTGGGTGGTTGAGTGGCTGGGTGGCTGGGTGGCTGGGTGGTTGAGTGGCTGGGTGGTTGAGTGGCTGGGTGGCTGGGTGGCTGGGTGGTTGAGTGGCTGGGTGGTTGAGTGGCTGGGTGGTTGAGTGGCTGGGTGGTTGAGTGACTGAGTGGTTGAGTGGCTGGGTGGTTGAGTGGCTGGGTGGTTGAGTGGCTGGGTGGTTGAGTGGTTGAGTGGCTGGGTGGTTGAGTGGCTGGGTGGTTGAGTGGCTGGGTGGTTGAGTGGCTGGGTGGTTGAGTGGCTGGGTGGTTGAGTGGCTGGGTGGTTGAGTGGCTGGGTGGTTGAGTGGCTGGGTGGTTGAGTGACTGGGTGGTTGAGTGGCTGGGTGGTTGAGTGTCTGGGTGGTTAAGTGACTGGGTGGCTGGGTGACCCGAGTTTCACATATGGTCACGGCCACCGTGACTTAGACACGGGGATAGGGGTGGGGGGGTGGTTAGCGTTGATTCATCGCAAGCAAGACTCTGGATGTTGAAAGCAGCCTAGACTTTGCTTATTATGGAATCGTTGCAGCTGAGGTTACATTCTCCCAGAAGGCCGTGCGGGTCAATGGGCTGTGTTACGGGGTTATTATTAAACAGGGTGGCCCAAAAGTCAGGATGCTGTATCATTCCGCGCACCGTATCCCTCCGCCTGAACTCGCGCAGTTCAAGAAAGTAGTTCGTCTTTGGCTTGCGGGACAGCTGTCAAACCAGGCCTCTCCCGAATGCCCACCAGGCAATGTTAGTCTGTGGATAATCTTCTTGGTTCTTTCGGTAAAGTCACATAGTAGGGAAGTAACATAATGAAATAATTGTATTATGTTTTATTTTTATTATTTTATTACTTCCCTACTACGTGACTTTACCGAAAGAACCAAGAAGATGAATCCCTGCAGTCACGAAAGCTTTAAATCGAAATCTGTGGATAATGTTCGTCTATGGGCACAAGCCTGGTGGTCTCTCCTAGCCCCGGGTCTCTCCTAGCCCAGGGTCTCTCCGCCGGGTCTCTCCTAGCCCCGGGTCTCTCCGCCGGGGTCTCTCCTAGCCCGGGGTCTCTCCGCCGGGGTCTCTCCTAGNCCCGGGGTCTCACCCCTGGGTCTCTCCTAGCCCCGGGTGTCACCCTGGGTCTCTCCGACCCCCGTGGGTCTCTCCGCTGGGGTGTCTCTCCTAGCCCGGGGTCTCTCCGCTGGGTCTCTNCCAGNCCCGTGGGTCTCTCCNAGCCCGGGTCTCTCTACAGCCGGGTCTCTCNAGCCGGGTCTCTCCGCCCTCTCCTAGACCCCGTGGGTCTCTCCGCCAGGGGTCTCTCCGCCGGGGTCTCTCCGCGGGTCTCTCCGCCCGGGTCGCTCCGCCCGGGTCTCTCCGCGGGGTCTCTCCGCCCTGGGTCTCTCCGCCGAGTCTCTCACGCCCGTGGGCTCTCCGCCAGGGTCTCTCCGCGGGGTCTCTCCGCCGGGGTCTCTCCNAGCCCCGGGGTCTCTCCGNCCGNNGGCTCCGCCCGGGGCTCCACGNCCCGGGGCTCCANCCCTGGGTCTCTCCTACAGCGGGGTCTCCCCGGGGTCTCTCCGCCCCGGGGTCTCTCCGCTGGGTCTCTCCGACTGGTCTCTCCGCCGGGGTCCCACGCCCCTGGGTCTCTCCGNCCCTCTCCTACAGACCCGGGGTCTCTCCCGCCGGGCTCCGGAGACACCCTGGGTCTCTCCTACCCCGGGCTCACTCCCGGGTCTCTCCTAGCCCCTCAGACCCCGGGGTCTCTCCTAGCCGGGTCTCAGACCCCCGGGGTCTCTCCTAGCCCCGGGTCTCTCCGCCAGGGTCTCCCTACCCTCTCTCCGCCCGGGGTCTCTCCTAGCCCGGGGGTCTCCCGGGTCTCTCCTAGCCCAGTGGGTCTCTCCGCCGGGGTCTCTCCAGCCCGTGGGTCTCTCCGNCCGGGGTCTCTCCTAGCCCTGGGTCTCTCCGCCGGTGTCTCTCCAGCCCGGTGGTCTCACCCCGTGGGTCTCTCCTAGCCCGGGTCTCTGGGTCTCTCCGCCGGGGTCTCTCCGNCCGCTGGGTCTCTCCGCCCCGGGGTATCTCCGCCGGGGTCTCCCCCGGGGTCTCTCCGCCCGTGGGTCTCTCCGCCGGGTCTCTCCTAGCCCGTGGGTCTCTCCGNGGGTCTCTCCTAGCCCCCTCTCCTAGACCCCGGGTCTCTCCTAGCCCAGGGGGTCTCTCCGCCGGGGTCTCTCCTAGCCCGTGGGTCTCACAGCCAGGGTCTCTCCTAGCCCGTGGGTCTCTCCGCGGGGTCTCTCCTAGCCCCGGGGNCTCCCACCCGGGGGTCTCTCCTAGCCCGGGGGCTCCACCNGGGTCTCTCCTAGCCCNGGGGTCTCCGCCGGGGTCTCCCAGCCCCGGGGTCTCTCCGNCCGGGGTCTCTCCTAGCCCCNGGGCTCCACGGGGTCTCTCCTAACCCCGTGGGCATACCCGTGGGTCTCTCCTAGCCCCGGGTCTCTCCTGGGTCTCACCCCGGGGTCTCTCCGCCCGNGGGTCTCTCCGCCGTGGGTCTCTCCTAGCCCCGTGGGTCTCACCCCGTGGGTCTCTCCGCCCGTGGGTCTCACCCCTGGGTCTCTCCTACCCGTGGGCTCCACCCGTGGGTCCTCCTAGCCCCGTGGGTCTCACCGGGGTCTCCTCGCGCTGAGAACCCCGATTCAAGGGTGCACAAACCGCCATGGCAACATCGCAACCTTTGACCCCCCCGCTCCCACCTCGTGTCGTTCAGCGGAGAGAGACAAACACTTCGCGTCNTCACATCATGTGATCATCTCATCATGATGANCNTCATCATCGAGTGCACGATATGAGATGATTATCAGATGACAGTACGCATCTAGACTGTGGCAATCTGCGCGAGCGGCACAGGCCGGCACCNCACCCGGCCCCTTTGCCACCCCCTGCCCCCCGTTGGGTAGCACGGTACTCATTTGAGCCGAGTCGACCTAGGGGGGCCCGCCGGCACCGCTTCAGATCGTGTTTGTTGTGCCGCGGGCCTGGGCAATGTGCTGCCGCATCACCCAAGGCATCCCCCACCATNCACAAAATTCCTACAACAACAACCGCGCCACTAAGTGGCACGTCACCACAGCGGCCAGGCGTGTGCACCTTGAGGCACGTGAAGTGTGAACGCCGCTGCGGAGGTCACGGGGAGACAGCAGCCACGGGTGACTGACCGAGATGACCGAATCGGCGATCACCACCTTGCCCACTGTGCCACTTGCTGTGCTTTAGCGCCCGGCGCTCGCCGTTGTTGTGACGTCGCTCCTCCGTGTTGTTGGAGGGCGACTGCCTCTATTGCAAGCAGCGTCTTCACGAGCCTCCTCCACAGCATCTTGACACCGCTGGTAAAGTCATCGGCAACACTCGCTCACTCGATCTTGTACCCCTATCTCACACACACAAAGACAAAGATCCCGTATAGCCTGAACAGACTGTTGGGGCAAGTGCTGTTAGCGAGCACCTATAAAGGCCGGAACGGTACACGAGAGGGTGGGTGGCCAGCACCACGCCCGGCCGCCTTTGTCTCCCTAGTAGCGATGTTTACACACCGCACCAGGTACTCATTTGAGGCTGAGTCGACCTAGGGGAGGCCCTGGACCGGTTCAGATCATCGTCACTGGTGTTGGCCGTGAGCGGGAATGGAACTGGGGTCGCCAGGTTCGTAGCGCTAACCGCTCCCCACGCACAGACTCACACCTACATGGTAAATGTAACACACTTATTAAAGGCCTGGCATAAGCTTATTTTGGACGAGAGATCATACTGTTAATGTATTTCGACAGACGCACACACATTCTCACGTGCACAGTCACATACTGTCACACACACACACATAAATTCACACACACCCCCGCCGCATACCGGGACACAGCGGAAAGAAGGGGCCTGGGTTCGAATCCCGACTCAGGTGCCGTTCTGTTTGGAGTTTGTGTGATCTCCCCCTGTTCTACAGAGTGAGTGGAGTTTGTGTGATCTCCCCGTTCTACAGAGAGTGAGTGGAGTTTGTGTGATCTCCCGTTCTACAGAGTGAGTGGAGTTTGTATGATCTCCCCCTGTTCTACAGAGTGAGTGGAGTTTGTATGATCTCCCCCTGTTCTACAGGTGAGTGAGTGGAGTTTGTGTGATCTCCCCCTGTTCTACAGATTGAGTGGAGTTTGTGTGATCTCCCCTGTTCTACAGAGTGAGTGGAGTTTGTGTGATCTCCCCTGTTCTACAGAGTGAGTGAGTGGAGTTTGTGTGATCTCCCCTGTTCTACAGAGTGAGTGGAGTTTGTATGATCTCTCCCTGTTCTGCAGAGTGAGTGAGTGGAGTTTGTATGATCTCCCCTGTTCTACAGAGTGAGTGAGTGGAGTTTGTGTGATCTCCCCTGTTCTACAGAGTGAGTGAGTGGAGTTTGTGTGATCTCCCCCTGTTCTACAGAGTGAGTGAGTGGAGTTTGTGTGATCTCCCCTGTTCTACAGAGTGAGTGGAGTTTGTGTGATCTCCCTCTGTTCTACAGAGTGTGAGTGGAGTTTGTATGATCTCCCCCTGTTCTATAGAGTAAGAGAGTGTAGTTTGTGTGATCTCCCCCTGTTCTACAGAGTGAGTGAGTGGAGTTTGTGTGATCTCCCCTGTTCTACAGAGTGAGTGAGTGGAGTGTGTGTGATTCCCCCTGTTCTGCAGAGTGAGTGAGTGGAGTTTGTGTGATCTCCCCTGTTCTACAGAGTGAGTGCAGTTTGTATGATCTCCCCCTATTCTACAGAGTGAGTGGAGTTTGTATGATCTCCGCCTGTTCTGCAGAGTGAGTGAGTGTAGTTTGTATGATCTCCCCCTGTTCTACAGAGTGAGTGAGTGAGTTTGTATGATCTCTCCCTGTTCTACGCAGTGAGTGAGTGGAGTTTATGTGATCTCCCCCTGTTCTACAGAGTGAGTGAGTGGAGTTTGTATGATCTCCCCCTGTTCTACAGAGTGAGTGAGTGGAGTTTGTATGATCTCCCCTGTTCTACAGAGTGAGTGAGTGTAGTTTGTGTGATCTCCCCCTGTTCTACAGAGTGAGTGAGTGGAGTTTGTGTGATCTCCCTGTTCTACAGAGTGAGTGTAGTTTGTATGATCTCCCCTGTTCTACACAGTGAGTGAGTGTAGTTTGTATGATCTCCCCTGTTCTACACAGTGAGTGTAGTTTGTATGATCTCCCCTGTTCTACACAGTGAGTGAGTGTAGTTTGTGTGATCTTCCCCTGTTCTACACAGTGAGTGAGTGTAGTTTGTGTGATCTCCCCTGTTCGACACAGTGAGTTAGTGTAGTTTGTATTTTCTCTCTCTCTCTCTGTGGGTTTCCTCCAGGTTCTCCTACCCATAGCTACAACAGACCCACATGCAATTTGGCCTCTTCCGGCCAAAAAAGCCACATCCCCAGTGCTGAAAAATCACCTCTGCCAGTTCCTCAATCCGGATTAAACACAGCAGCAGGTTCACCACCCTCCCCGCGACTGCGTACACGTAGCAGGATCCTCCTGAATACGAGCCTTGAGACTCGGTGAGGCTCTCCGAGAAGTGGAATGATTATAATCATAGCGATAAAAGTTACAATCTCACACACACTCAGACTTACTCTCTCACCCACACACACTCACCCACACGCACTCACCCACACATCTCATTCACACGCTCTCACCCACACACACTCACACACACGCTCTCACCCACACACTCTCACACACTCACTCACCNACACACACTCTCATTCACACGCTCTCACCCACACATTCTCACACACACACACTCACCCACACAAACACACTCTCTCACCNACACACACTCACACACTCTCTCACCCACACTCACCCACACTCTCTCACCCACACACACCCACACGCTGATCCACACGCTCTCACCCACACACAATCACCCACGCACTCACCCACACTCTCTCACCCACACACACTCACCCACACACACACACCCACACACACACATGTCCCACACACCCACACACACTCACCCACACACCCACACACACTCACGCCACACTGACCTCACACCCACACACACACACACTCACCCACCACTCACCCACACACACTCACCCACACACACACACGCGTGTGCGCGTGTCACATGCCAGCACAGGCTCCCGCAAGCGTCTCCTTCCCCGTCTCACGCCGCGCGTCTCCCCGCGGTGCCGCTGACCCCGCTGACCCCCCCCCTGACCCCCACCCTGACCCCCCCTGACCCCCCCCTGACCCCCCCGCTCACCCTCCCCGCTCACCCTCCCGCTCACCCTNCCCGCTCACCTCCCGCTCACCCCCCCGCTCACCCCCCCGCTCACCCCCCGCTCACCCCCCCGCTCACCTCCCGCTCACCTCCCGCTCACCCTCCCACTCACCCTCCCGCTCACCCTNCCCGCTCACCTTCCCGCTCACCCCCCCCGCTCACCCTCCCGCTCACCCTCCCGCTCACCCTCCCGCTCACCCTCCCGCTCACCCCCCCCCTGACCCTCCTGCTCACCTNCCGCTCACCCTCCCGCTCACCCCCCGCTCACCCTCCCGCTCACCCTCCCGCTCACCCTCCCGCTAACCCTCCCGCTCACCTCCCGCTCACCCTCCCGCTCACCCTNCCGCTGACCCTCCTACTCACCCTCCCCGCTCACCCTCCCGCTCACCCTCCCCGCTCACCCTNCCCGCTAACCCTCCGCTCACCCTCCCGCTCACCCTCCCGCTCACCCCCCCCACTGACCCTCCTGCTCACCCTCCCGCTCANCCTCCCGCTCACCCCCCTCCCGCTCACCCCCCGCTCACCCGCTCACCCTCCCCGCTAACCCTCTTTCTCACCATACATACAACCGCGCTAATCGGAGGTGCGGGGGAAGGACAGCGAACGGCAAAACACAACAAGCGGTACCCGGCCGGGTATCGGGTAGGGTACGGGTACGGGTACCCGATTGCGACCTCTGGGATGAAGCCACGTTGCAGGCGCGGGTGGGTTGATTCTAGGAACTTGAATTGTGAGAAGAGACAAGACGTTGGGAAATGAGTGACAAACGGTGACTCACCAGTGACTCACGGTCTACCCGTACCCGGCCGCACCAGGGTCGCAAACGGGTACGGGTAGCCAGGTATCGGGTACCCGGTTGTGACCTCTGCCGTGGCAGCCCCCTCCCTCCCACGCGTCAGGAGGGTGGCGCAAACCGCTGCGCCACCACTCGTCCCATGTGCGGGCGACGCGTCGGTACCTTGACAAGGCTTCTTCCGAATCCTCCTTTGGCTTGGCGCGACGGCAGCGGAGGGAGGGAGGCAGGGAGACGTGGAGGCGACGTCGGATCGACGTTGGAGCCCTCCGCTTTCACGACGCGGAGAGGGCGGCTGCGAAGAGACGTGGGCCAGCATTTGCACAAGCGGTCATTTAAAAAAACTTATTATAAACTGTTCAAACTATTCATTTCATCTTCTTGGTTCTTTCGGTAAAGTCACGTGGAAGGGAAATAATAAAATAATAAAATAAAACAATAAAATACAATTCTCACGACGTTTCGGCCACAACGCAAGCAGCCGTCCTCAGGTGAAGAACAGGTCTGTCAAAGATGTCTCCCCGACAGCGGTCTTCACCTGAGGACGGCTGCTTGCGTTGTGGCCGAAACGTCGTGAGAATTATTTGATTATGTTTTATTTTTATTATTTATTATTTCCCTTCCACGTGACTTCACCGAAAGAACCAAGAAGATGAATCCCTGCAGTCACAAAAGCTTTTCGAAATTATTATAAACTGTTAAAACTATTCATTTTAGTTTACCACCGAGCTACATGGCTCTTTTCACAAGCGACCCGGTCCCACAGATGATCGCTCGACCGAGTGGTTTCACACATGGGAAGTGTAGAGCAGCCAAACACTCGAAACGCGACGTTCATTCTAAATGTGGAGGGNAAACCGGAGGAACCGGAGAAAAATCCACGCGACCACAAGGTGAGATACACCCAAACTACAAATATACAGCAGGCGTCAGGGTCGGGATCGAACACACGACCTCCTGTACACCAGGCGAGGTAGTTAACATCTCGCCACCATGGTGATGATGAGAGAGAGACACACAAACTCCAAATACACAGCAGCAGGCGTCAGGTCAGGATCGAACCCACGACCTCCTGCAAACCAGGCGAGGTAGTTAACATCTCCTAGCCACCGTGATGATGATGANAGAGACACACAACTCCAAATATGCAGCAGGCTCAGGGTCGGGATCGAACCACGACCTCCTGTATACCAGGCAGGTAGTCAACATCTCTAGCCACCGTGTATGTATGAGAGAGAGACACACGCAAACTCCAAAGATACAGCAGCAGGCGCAGGGTCGGATCGAACGCCGAATCCTGTACACCAGGCGAGGTAGTAACATCTCCTAGCCACCGGATGATGAGAGAGAGAGACGCAAACTTGAGGCGTCAGGTCGGGATCGAACGCACGACATCCTGTACACCAGGCGAGGTAGTTAACATCTCCTAGCCACCGTGATGATGGAAGAGAGACGCAAACTCCNAATATACAGCAGCAGCGTCAGGGTCGGATCGAACCACGACCTCCTGCAACCAGGCGAGGTAGTTAACATCTCCTAGCCACCGTGATGATGATGAGAGAGACACACACAACTCCAAATACACAGCAGCAGGCGTCAAGGTCAGGATCGAACCACGACTCCTGCAAACCAGGCGAGGTAGTTAACATCTCCTAGCCACCGTGATGATGAGAGAGAGACCGCAAACTCCAAAGATACAGCAGCAGGCGTCAGGGTCGGATCGAACCACGACATCCTGTACACCAGGCGAGGTAGTTAACATCTCCTAGCCACCGTGATGATGATGAGAGAGACCGCAAACCCAAAATACACAGCAGGCGTCAGGGTCGGGATCGAACCACGACCTCCTGTACACCAGGCGAGGTAGTCAACATCTCCTAGCCACCGTGATGATGATGAAAGAGAGACACGCATACCCAAAATACATGCAGCAGGCGTCAGGGTCGGGATCGAACCCACGACCTCCTGCATACCAGGCGAGGTAGTCAACATCTTAGCACCGTGATGATGATGAGAGAGAGACACGCAAACTCCAAATACACAGCAGCAGGCGTCAAGGTCAGGATCGACCACGACCTCCTGCATACCAGGCGAGGTAGTCAACATCTCCTAGCCACCGTGATGATGATGAGAGAGAGACACGCAAACTCCAAATACACAGCAGCAGGCGTCAAGGTCAGGATCGACCCACGACTCCTGCACACCAGGCGAGGTAGTTAACATCTCCTCGTCGCCGTGGCGTGTTATAGGCTGCGACTGGGCCGACACGTGATGCACGAATGCTTTTTGCCACGTATATTTTTAGCGATTCCGTTACCTTTCCTATACTTTACACTTGTATCGTTTTTATTGTATTGTTTGCTGCTGCTGCTGCTGTTGTTGTTGTCAGCGTTAGAATGTTGTAATTAGACATCGGCAGGAGGAGTCCGATGCCCTATACAGCTCCTTAGTCACGGATGTCCAGTCAGGGACACGACAAACACGGCACAAGAACAAGAACGACAGACACTAAACAACACATCGTCCTGCGGAGGGAGCTGGTAGGAACGTCGGGTTGCTCGGTCAATGGCCTGCAGGGTCAACGGCGGCGTGGTGTATTCCGCAAATATGGCCGACTGTGAGGGCGGGCACAAGCCGGCGTGAGTAGGTTAAACGTTGAGTTTTATAAGGGCACCACGGGGTGACCAGCCCTCCCCACCAGCCCCACCCTCCCACCCCACCCAGCCCCACCCTCCCCCCAGCCTCCCACCAAACCCTCCCACCCTCCTCACCCAGCCCTCTCCACCCTCCCCTCCCCACCCAGCCCCACCTCCTCACCCAGCCTCTCCCCCTCCCCTCCCACCCAGCCCACCCTCCCACCCAGCCCCTCCCACCCCACCCAGCCCCTCCCTGCACGACGGACGGACACAAGAATCCCCTGTGGGCTGGTGGAACCAGTGGGTTCCTACCAGTATAAATACCTTGCCGATGTCTAGAGGATGTTTGCGACATCGTCACACACGGACACTACACAACCACGAGTCAAGGGTCAGACCAGTGCCGGATGATCCTCGTAACAAAAGTAGCTACAAATGTAGCTGCGCACCCCGCACTTTCTGCACTTGCTCTATCACTATAGTACTACACCGCCTTCAGCTTTTACGAACGACCGGGCGTTTGAGGTTAGCGATTAGTCGTATTATCCGGCTGTATCGCAAATGAAAAAATGCAATTACTTTACTGTGCAAATAAAAAAATTGTGTTTTTAATATTAACGTTTTTTATTTATTTAGGGCCCCTTCATAGCATCATGCTACAGGCACCGCACCAACTTCATCCGGAACTGATGCGAGTTGGCGTCGCGAATAAAATTCCCTTCGTGACAGCTTCAAAGCCTCCTCGTCAAATGCATCGGTCGCTGTGAACTTGCCGATAGCCGGCGGGGCCCCCTACCAGAGGTCGCAACCGGGTACCCGATACGCGTACCCTACCCGATACCCGGCTACCCCTACCCGGCCGGGTACGGGTACCCGTTTGCGACCCTGGTGCGGCCGGGTACGGGTACGGGTAGGCCGTGAGTCACTGGTGAGTAACTGTTTGTCACTCATTTCCCAACGTCTTGTCTCTTCTCACAATTCAAGTTCCTAGAATCAACCACCCGCGCCTGTGACATGGCTTCATCCCAGAGGTCGCAATCGGGTACCCGATACCCGGCCGGGTACGGGTAGGGTACGGGTACGGCCGGGTACGGGTGCAGGTACCGTTTGCGACCCTGGTGCGGCCGGTACGGGTAAGGAATCAAAACCCGTTTGCGACCTCTGCCCCCTACTGGGACATTTGTGAAAGAAAATAAAAAGCGCTTCACTGCTCATCGGATTTCTCCGGGATACAGATCCGCATTCTGCCCGGGCAGTTGGGGTGGGGCGGGGCGCGTTCGCATTTCGGGTTGTACTGCACTTTTCTATGTCCCACCCAACACGAGGTGGACTTGTCTGCCACGTGCGCACTGTACGCGCAATTGCACACAGTTCATGTGTCTAACGCGTGTGTACAGCCACACGTGTATATGTACTGTACATGTACACGTGCGTACATGCACACACACGTGTATATATACCGTACATACACGTGTGCACACACGTGTATGTGCAACACGTGTCACTTCATACAAGTACACACACACACAGACACGTGTGTTTATTTCAGCCGGAGCTGTCCGGGGCTGAACTCCGGACCACCCTCTCCCCCTAGCCCTCCCCCACCAGGGGAAGGGGGTTGAGCAATCTGTCATTGTGCACGCACCCACACAGNCACACACACACACACAGACACACACACACAGACACACACACACAGACACACACAGACACACACACACACACACACACACACAGACACACACACACACAGATACACACACATACACCTAGNCACACACACACACACACACACACAGNCACACACACACAGACACACACACACACACACAGACACACACACACACACAGACACACACACACAAAGNCACACACACACACACACACACACACACACACACACAGNCACACACACACACACNCAGTACACACACACACACACACAGNCACACACACACAACACACACACACAGACACACACACAGACACACACACATAAACACACACACACCAGCACTGTCCAGGATGTGTGTACAGTCGGGTGTGTGGGAGAGTTGAGTAAGGGTTGCAATGGGTAGGGTAAGAGATGGGGTGAGAGATAGAGTGGGTGAGTTGGGTGAGTGTGAGAGTTGGGTGAGTTGGGGTGAGTGTGAGAGTTGGGATGAGTGTGAGAGTTGGGTGAGTGTGAGAGTTGGGTGAGTCGGGTGAGTTGGGTGAGTGTGAGAGNTGGGTGAGTGTGAGAGTTGGGGTGAGAGTTGGGTGAGTGGGGTGAGTGTGAGAGTGGGTGAGTTGGGGTGAGTGTGAGAGTGGGTGAGTGTAGAGTTGGGTGAGTGTGAGAGTTNGGGTGAGTGTGAGAGTTGGGTGAGTGAGAGAGTTGGGGTGAGTGTGAGAGTTGGGTGAGTGTGAGAGTGGGTGAGTGTGAGAGNTGGGTGAGTGTGAGAGTCGGGTGAGTGTGAGAGTTGGGTGAGTGTGAGAGTTGGGTGAGTGTGAGAGTTGGGTGAGTATGAGAGTTGGGTGAGTGTGAGAGTTGGGTGAGTGTGAGAGTTGGGTGAGTGTGAGAGTTGGGTGAGTGTGAGAGTGGGTGAGTGTGAGAGTTGGGTAAGTGTGAGAGTTGGGTGAGTGAGAGAGTTGGGTGAGTGTGAGAGTTGGGTGAGTGTGAGAGTTGGGTGAGTGTAGAGTTGGGTGAGTGTGAGAGTTGGGTGAGTGTGAGAGTTGGGTAAGTGTGAGAGTTGGGTGAGTGAGAGAGTTGGTGAGTATGAGAGTTGGGTGAGTGTGAGAGTTGGGTGAGTGGGGTGAGTGTGAGAGTGGGTGAGTGTGAGAGTTGGGTGAGTGTGAGAGTTGGGTGAGAGTTGGGTGAGTGTGAGAGTGGGTGAGTGTGAGAGATTNGGGTGAATGTGAGAGTTGGGTGAGTGTGAGAGTCGGGTGAGTGTGAGAGTTGGGTGAGTGTGAGAGTTGGGTGAGTGTGAGAGTGGGTGAGTGTGAGAGTTGGGTGAGTGTGAGAGTTGGGTGAGTGTAGAGTTGGGGTGAGAGTTGGGTGAGTGTGAGAGTTGGGTGAGTGTNAGAGTTGGGTGAGTGTGAGAGTTGGGAGAGTGTGAGAGTTGGGTGAGTGTGAGAGTTGGGTGAGTGTGAGAGTTGGGTGAGTGTGAGAGTTGGGTGAGTGTGAGAGTTGGGTGAGTGAGAGAGTTGGGTGAGTGGAGAGTTGGGTGAGTGTGAGAGTTGGGTGAGTGTGAGGGTTGGGTGAGTGTGAGAGTGGGTGAGTGTGAGAGTTGGGTGAGTGTGAGAGTTGGGTAAGTGTGAGAGTTGGGTGAGTGTAGAGTTGGGTGAGTTGGGGTGAGTGTGAGAGTTGAGTGAGTGTNAGAGTTGGGTGAGTGTGAGAGTTGGGTGAGTGTGAGAGTTGGGTGAGTGTGAGAGTTGGGTGAGTTGGGTGAGTGTGAGAGTGGGTGAGTGAGAGAGTTGGGGTGAGAGTTGGGGTGAGTGTGAGAGTTGGGTGAGTGTGAGGGTTGGGTGAGTGTGAGAGTTGGGTGAGTGTGAGAGTTGGGTGAGTGTGAGAGTTGGTGGTGAGAGTTGGGTGAGTGTGAGAGTTGGGTGAGTGTGAGAGTTGGGTGAGTGTGAGAGTGAGTGTGAGAGGTGAGAGTGAGTGTGAGGTGAGTGTNAGAGTGGGGTGAGTGTGAGGGAGTGGGGTGAGTGTGAGTAGTTGGGTAAGTGTGAGAGTTTGGGTGAGTGTGAGAGTGGGTGAGTTGGGGTGAGTGTGAGAGTTGAGTGAGTGTGAGAGTTGGGTGAGTGTGAGAGTTGGGTGAGTGTGAGAGTTGGTGTGAGAGTTGGGTGAGGGATGGTGTGAGAGTTGGGTGAGTGTGAGAGTTGGGTGAGTGTGAGAGTTGGGTGAGTTGGGGTGAGTGTGAGAGTGGGTGAGTGTNAGAGTTGGGTGAGTGTGAGAGTTGGGTGAGTGTTGGTGTGAGGGTGAGTGTGTGAGTTGGGTGAGTGTGAGAGTTGGGTGAGTGGGAGAGCTAGTGAGAGTTGGGGTGAGTGNTGATGTTAGTGTTGGTGTTAGTGTTGGTGTGAGTGTTAGTGTTGGTGTTGTGTTGGTGTTAGTGTTGGGTGAGTGTGAGAGTTGGGTTAGTGTTGGTAGCTGCAGTCCATCATTTTGAGAGGCTCACTGCGGGGAGTGTCCTTTAAATTCCAGATTCGCTTCTCATCCCAAATCTCGCCGTGCGTTTTCACGACTCGAGACACAGACACACACACAGAGACACAGAGNCACACAGACACACACACAGACACACACACACACACAGNGACACACACAGNAACACACACAGACACNCACACACNGAGACACACNCNGACACACACACAGAGNCACNGAGACACACAGCACACACANAGCACACACACACAGAGACACACACACACNGAGACACACACAGNCACACACAGAGACACACACANACAGACACACACACACAACACACACAGAGACACACAGAGACACNCACACACNCACACACACAGAGACACATGNCACACACACAGAGNCACACAGAGACACAGAGAGACACACAGNGAGAGCACTCACAGACACNTACACAGAGACACGGAGACACACACAGCACACACACACACACTAGTACACACACCAGNCACNCACAGNGNCACACACACACACAGAGAGNCACACAGACACAGTAAACACAGACACACACAGAGACAGACACACAGACACACACAGACACAGACAGACATACAGAGAAACAGAGACACAAAGACAAAGATCCCCAAATAGCCGGGTTTGTAACATACTGTTGGGCACAGTGCTGTTGGCACACCTATTAACGGCCGAACACGCCCGGCCGCCTTTGTANCTCCACATTACTTATTGAGGCTGATCGACCTAGGGACCCACGGACCAGGTTCAGATANTCTCACCGTGTTGGCCAGCACGAACCCTCGCCANGTTCACATACACACGCACACACAGTACACACAGTACACATGCACACACAGTACACACAGACACACACACATACACACANTACATATACACACAGTACACATACACGTACACACATACACACACACACACACAGTACACAGTACACACATACACATCCACACACACAGTACACATACACAGCACACACAGCACACACAGTACACNCACACAGCACACACACACAGTACACATACACACAGTACACCGACACACAGTACACACACACACACACAATACACACAGTACACAGCACACACANTACACATACAGTACACACAGTACACATACACATACACACACAGTNCACACACAGATACACACACGCAGTACACACACATATACACACACACAGTACACACACACACACAGTCCACACANGCAGTNCACACACACAGTACACAGTACACACAGTACACGTACACACAGTACACACACAGTNCACACACACAGCACACAGTACACACACAGTACACACACAGTACAGACACANTACACACACGCAGTACACATACACAGACACACACGCANTACACATACACACAGTACGCACACACAGTACACACACACAGTACACACACACACAGTACAGACACAGATAGAGACTCACACACAGTACACACACACACACAGTACACACACACAGACACACACAGTACACGCACGGACACACACAGTACACACACAGTACACACACACACAGTACACACACACACACAGTCACACACACACACAGTACACACAGAGAGACTCACACAGACACACACAGTACACACACAGGCTTACACACACACAGTACAGACACAGACTACACACACGGAGACTCACACAGACACACACACAGTACACACACACAGTACACACACACACACAGNCACACACACANACACACACAACACACACACACAGACACACACACAGNCACACACACACAACACACACACACAACACACACANTAGACTACACACCACACAGNCACACACACACAGNCACACACACAGACACACACACAGACACACACATACACACACACAACACACACACAGACACACACACACAGACACACACAGANGAGACTCACACAGCACACACAGACACACACACACAGNACACACACACACACAGTACACACACACACACACACACAGCACACACACNCACACACACACAGACACACACACAACACACACACAGNACACACACAGNGAGACTNACACAGTACACACACACACAGNACACACACACACAGCATACACACACACAGTACACACACATACACACACACAGACACACACACAGACACACACACACAGACACACACACAGACACACACAGAGAGACTCACACAGACGCACGCACAGTACACACAGTACATACAGTACACACACAGTACACACACACAGTACACACACAACGCTACACACACACAGNACACACACAGTACACACACACACAGATACACACACACACACACACACACACAGAGAGACTCACACAGACACGCGCACAGCGTACAATCGCAGTCTCACCTTGTGCAGCAGCTGNTGCTTCCTCGCGTAGTGGTGGTAGTTATAGTGGTAGTAGTGGTGGTAGTGGTAGTGGTGGTAGTGGTGGTGGTAGTGTGGTAGTGGTGGTAGTGTGGGTTGTAGTAGTAGTAGTGTAGCGTNGTGGTGGTGTGTAGCGGGTGGTGGTAGTNGTGGTAGTAGTTGTNGTGGTGGAAGTAGNGTGGTAGCNGTGTGGTGGTNGTGGTCAGTGAGTAGTAGTTGTNGTGTGGTAGTATGGGTGGTGTAGTGGTGTNGTAGTGGTGGTGGTAGTGGTGTGTCAGTGGTGGTGGTGGCAGTGTAGTNGTGGTGGTAGTGTGGCAGTNGTGTGTAGCAGTGGTGTTGTGTAGTGTGGTTGTGTNGTGGTGTGGTTGTGTGTTGTGTGTAGCAGTGTGGCAGTNGTNNAGTGCCCGGCTCTGTTCAGGAGGGGAGNAGGGGTGGGACAGTNCGGCAACAGCAGGAGCGTCACAGTGACCACCACCAACCACGCTGNTGTGCTGATGTGTACTACTGNTGNTTGTGNTGGTGTGGTGGTGTATGTGGTNGTGTCCTGGTGGTGGTAGNTGTGTGNTGGTGGTGTGGTGGTCCGGTGATGGTGTTGGTGTGTGNTGTGGTGGTGTNGTGTGTGGTGTGNTTCGNTGTGTTGGTGNTGGTGTGTGTGGTGTGCTTCTGTGNTGTGCTGTGCTGTGNTGTGGTGTGTGGTGGTAGTTGTGTGTGTGTNGAGCACGCGTGTGTNGAGGCGGGCGGGAGAGGAGNAGAGAGNAAAGNCCTNGAGTCGCAGCGTGGGTGGGGGCGAGGTGTGTGTGCTGGTGGTGCGTGGTGNGTGNGTGTGTGNGNGTGTGTGTGTGTGTGTCTGTGNGTGTNAGGTGTGTGTGTGTGTGNGTGTGNGTATGTGTGTGTGTGGGTGNGTGNGNNTGTGTGTGCTGTGGTGTGTGTGTGTGTGGTGTGTGTGGTGTGTGTGGTGTGTGGGTGTGGTGCNGTGTGTGTGTGTCTGNGTGTGTGGTGTGTGNGTGTGTGTGTGTCTGTGNGTGTCTGTGTGTGTGTGTGTGTGTGTGNCNGTGTGTGTGTGTCTGTGTGGTGGAGTGTGTGTGTCTGTGTGTGTNTGGTGTGCTGTGTGCTGTGNGTGNGNCTGAGTGTGTGTGGTGTCAGTGTGTGTGTGTCTGTCTGTGGTGCNNTTGTGGTGGTGNGTCTGTGTGTGTGTGTGTGTGTGTGTGTGTCTGTGTNTGTGTGTGTGTGTGTGTGTGTCTGTGTGTGTGCTGTTGTGTGTGTGTCTGTGTNTGTGTGTGTGTGTCTGTGTGTGTGTCTGTGTGTCTGTGTGTGTGTGTCTGTGTGTGNCTGTGTGTGTGTGTCTGTGTGTGTGTGTNAGTGTGTGTGTGTCTGTGTGTGTGTGTGTGTGTGTGTCGTGTGTGTGTGTGTGTGTGTGTAGTGTGTGATGATGTGTGTGTGTGTGTGTGTCTGTGTGTGTGTGTGTGTGTCTGTGTGTGTGTGTGTGTGTGTGTCTGTGGTGTGTGTGTGTGTGTCTGTGTGTGTGTGTGTGTGTCTGTGTGTGTGCTCTGTGTGTGTCNGTGTGTGTGTGTGTGTGTGTGTGTGTGTGTCTGTGTGTGTGTGTTTGTGTGTGTGTGTGTGTGTGTGTGTCNGTGTGTGTGTGTGGTGTGTGTGNGTGTGTGTGTGGTTCTCGTATGTGTGTGTGTGTGTGTCAGTGTGTGTGTGTGTCTGTGTGTGTNTGCGTGTGTGTGATGTCCTGTGTGTGTGCTGGTGGTGGGTGTGTGTATNTGTCAGTGTGTCTGTGTGTTCTGTGTGTGTCTGTGTGTGTGTGTGTCTGNGTGATTGTTGTGTCTGTGTGTGNCTGTGTGTGAAATGNCTGTGTGTGTGCTGGTGTGTGTCNCTGTGTGTGTGTGTCTGTGTCTGTGGGGTGGTCNGTGTGTGTGTCTGTGTGGNGGNGTGTTGTGTGGNGTGTCTCTGGTGTGTGTCGTGTGTGTTCNGTGTGTTGTGTCTGNGTGTGTGTCTCTGTGTCNGTGTGTGTGNCAGGGTATGTGNGTGNGNCAGTGTGGTGTGTGGTGTGNGTGATGTGTGTGTGTCNGTGTGTGTGTGTNTGTGTGTGTGTCTGTGTGTGGTGTGTGTGTGTGTNTGTGTGTGTGCTAACTGTGTGTGTGTGTGTTTGTGTTGTGTGTGTCTGTGTGTGTGTCGTGTGTGTGNNNTGGGGAGGGTGAGTGTGTGTTAGCGCTATGAACCTGGCGCCCGGGTTCGATTCCCGTTCACGGCTAACANCAGTGACGATTATCTGAACGGTNCTGGCCTCCCTGGTCGACTCAGCCTTAAATGAGTACCTGGTGCGGTGTGTAAACATCGCCACTGGGAGACAAAGGGCGGCGGCGTGGTGCTGGCCACCCACCCCTCGTGTGCCGTTCCGGCCTTCATAGGTGCTCGCTAACAGCACTTGCCCCTACAGTCTGTTAAGGCTATACGGGGATCTTTGNNTAGTTNTAGTGTGTATGTTTCTGGTGTGGTTTCCTATGTGTGTGTNTCTGTTGTGTCACTGTGTGTTGTTTCACTATGTGTGTGTGTCTGTGTGTNCGTCTGGTGTGTGTCTGTGTATGTGTGTGTGTCTCTGTGTGGTTGTCTGTGTGTGTCTCTGTGTGTGTCTCTGTGTGTGTCTCTCTCTGTGTGTGTGTGTGTGTGTCTCTGTGTGTGTCAGTGTGTGTTTGTGTCAATCTGTGTGTCTGTGTGTGTGTCTCTGTGTGTGTGTCAGTGTGTGTCAGTGTCAGTGTGTGTGTATCATCTGGACACGTTCCCATCGGTGAGCTCCTCCTGCGGGCAAGGCTGTGCTGGGTCACGTTGACCGCGTGACGGCCACGCAGCTTCTGTTGTGTCGGCATGGCGAGGATGTGGGGCTGAGTAGACTCCTCAAGATCGCGGAGAGAGCGGAGAGCGACAGCTCACAACAACGAGCAGAGCACGGTGCGGATAAAACGCAGCAAGTTGGCACAATGGGGGGTACGACAGCTGGTGGTGCATCTACCGGTCATCTCAGTCGGCCAACCCATGGCACCTGCTGGGTTTGTCCAGAGATCAACTCCTGCATAGCCTGGCACAGTAGGGGGTACACAGTTGGTGATGCATCTACCGGCCATCTCAGTCGGTCAACCCATGGCACCTGCTGGGTCTGTCCAGAGACCTCCTCCTGCACCTAGCCTGGCACAGTAGAGGGTACACAGTTGGTGATGCATCTACCGGTCATCTCAGTCGCCAACCCATGGCACCTGCTCGGTCTGTCCAGAGATCTCCTCCTGCACCTAGCCTGGCACAGTAGGGGTGCACAGCTGGTGGGTGCATCTACCGGCCATCTCAGTCGGCCAACCCATGGCACCTGCTGGGTCTGTCCAGAGACCTGCACCTAGCCTGGCACAGTAGGGGGTACAACAGCTGGTGATGCATCTACCGGTCATCTCAGTCGGTCAGCCCAGGTGAACCCCTGGACAGGTGAGAGCCTGGACAGGTGAGAATCTTGTAGCGGCATTCTAATAATATATAATTATTATAATTATATTTTTAGTAACATTTTAATAACCTATTTAAAAATATATATAAAAAAACTTTTTTTTTACTAAAACTGTCAATATATATTTTTTACAAATTACTTAAAAAATAGAAATATAATTAAATCACGACGCTTCGGAGGCACACAAGCTTCCGTCTTCAGGTGGCACCGTCACAGCAAAATATTTATTTTTTATTTTTTACCTACGTGACTTTACCGAAAAAAAACAAAGAGTATGGACCCTTGCGGTCACGAAAACTTCACATCTAGAATTATATTTGTTTGTGTTTCACCCTTGTGATGGGACTTTGTAGGGTGAACGTTGTGACATTTAAGGGGCACGGGGTGACCCATGAGGTCTCAATTGGTCTGTAATAAAGTAGGGCACTGATAAGGGGTTGACAGGTACGAGTGCTACTACCACTGCACAGTTTGTAATCGCACGACCATTTAAAACTAAAAATAATTATTGCCCATTGGCCCAATATCAAGTGCACCGTGTGTGTGTGTGTGGCTAGCTCAGGTGAGAAAGCGGTAGGACCCAGAGGAAATCCACGCAGACCCAGGGGGTTAGGAGGACATACAAACAAACATACAAACATGCAAACTCCACACAAACACACGCACAGAATACCCCCTTTCTCGCCACCCTCTGCAGATATTAATGAGAAACGTAATTGAATAACACCCGACCATTGCCACAATCTTATAAAACTAGTTCCAGAACCAGTATCGCAAGATTGCGTGATTTTCCAATTCTGGCAAAGCTCTGGGTTCAGGCGTGTTGCCCACGGCTATAATCTTGAGTCACCGCTCGTGGCAACACGCGTGCATCCTCAATGTTTGGAACATTATCGCGAAGCTAACTTTGACGTGATGTTAACTACCTCGCCTGGTATGCGGGGAGTCCGTGGGTTCTGTTCTGACCCTGACGCCTTGTGCTGTATATTTGGAGTTTGCGGTGTCTCTCTCTCTGTGTCTCTCCCCCCGTGGTGGCGTGGATTTTTCTCTCCGGATCCTCCGGTTTTCCCCTCACATTTAGAAACGGCATCACCACGCGTTTAGAGTGTTTGGCCGCTGCTTTAAATTTCCACGCGATATGATGATAGCCACTTCGTTCAGCTATCATTCGTGATGTCTATTGTCGCTTCTGACGAAGAGCTAAACATCTCCGCGGGCCTTTACGTGGCAAAATAGAAACAAGTTTAAGTCAAAATAGTTTCGTGTTATCTTCTCGGTTCTTTCGGTAAAGTCACGTAGAAGGGAAATAATAAAATAATAAAAATAAACATTATACAATAATTTTCACGACGTTTCGGCCACAACGCAAGCAGCCGTCCTCAGGTGAAGAACAGGTCTGTCGGGAAGACAGCGTCTTTATTATTTTATTATTTCCATTCTATGACTTTACCGAAAGAACCAAAAGATGAATCCCTGCAGTCACGAACGCTAATCGAAATTAAAGCTTTCGTGACTGCTTCTCGACAGACCTGTTCTCACCTGAGGACGGCTGCTTGCGTTGTGGCCGAAACGTCGTGAGAATTTTTTATTATTAGGGTTATTTCATTATTTCCATTCTACGTGACTTTACCGAAAGAACCAAGAAGACTTTAAATCGAAGTTTCGTTTTAGTTTAACTTCTGTACAGCGTCTTGAGATAAAACCCCATGAGGATGCTCCATGAATAGACGTCCTTGCGTTGCTATTTAGGCTATTTTCAAGAGGGCAAACCGCACCTACCACCACCACCACCATCATCATCAGCCGTGATCCGTCTACTGCTGGATGAAGCTCTTCCCCGAATGGCAGCACGACCCGTCAGGGTCTCGCGACACGGAAGTCCATCGCCGCAGCGTCTTTGGCACACGAGCCGATTCAGTCGCTTCATCTCTGCGGTGTGTGCGCTGCGGCCATCACCTCCCGCGTTTGGTTTGATTATTAAAAGCGGTGGTTATTCTTCATCTGGGGGTGCGAGATGCCTTTCTGGAGGAGAGGTTCTGAGACATGGCCAGATTTTATTACACGCTTTTATTTAAATTTCGATTTCAAGATTTCGTGACTGCAGGGATTCATCTTCTTGGTTCTTTCGGTGAAGTCGCGTGGAAGGAAAATAATAAAATAAAATAAATATAACATCATAAAATATTACATTTCGATTTAAAGCTTTCGTGACTGCAGGGATTCATCTTCTTGGTTCTTTCGGTGAAGTCGCGTGGAAGGGAAATAATAAAATAAATATAACATCATAAAATATTACATTTCGATTTAAAGCTTTCGTGACTGCAGGGATTCATCTTCTTGGTTCTTTCGGTGAAGTCGCGTGGAAGGGAAATAATAAAATAAATATAACATCATAAAATATTACATTTCGATTTAAAGCTTTCGTGACTGCAGGGATTCATCTTCTTGGTTCTTTCGGTAAAGGGAAATAATAAAATAATAAAACATAATAAAATACAATTCTCACACGTTTGGCCACAATGCAAGCAGCCGTCCTCAGGTGAAGAACAGGTCTGTCGGAAAGACTGCGTCTAAATGAACACCATCAAGCTTGGCAGCGTATATTTAAGCTGGGTTGGAGGGGGAAGGGCGCCTTGACAAAGGAATTTACATATCAACAGAGGAATTTAGCATATTTATGGAAAATGCAGATATGGGATTAGTCACTACTTGTGGAATGTGTAGGTGGGGGGGGGTCTCAAACTCATATTATGCTCGTGTAGTATGTAGGATTATCAGTAATAAAGGAAGGGAAATTTTAATAGGAAGGAGCTGCAGCACCAAACCATTATTTAACGCACTCTGTTGTTGTATCCTCAAATCTCGTAACTCCATTTTAACCCACTTCCCAATGTGGTATCGACTGCAAACTTGGTATACTTGTGTCATACTGATGACAATACTGTATTCTATCATAAAGAATGAAAATATTTTTTAAACAATATTTTTACACGCTTTTGTTTAACTCACTTGTTGTATCCTCAAATCTCGTAACTAATTTTAACCCACTTCCAATGTGGTATCGACGGCAAACTTGGTACACTTATGTCATACTGATGACAATGCTATATTCTATCATTAAAATTTTTAAATATATTTTAAAACATTTTTTTATATGTTATATTTTGGCTTGGGTCTAATTGTCCACGCTCAACTGACGTTGGCTGTAAATCACCACGGCCCCGTACGTTGTGGCAAGCCTCGGGCCACTTCCTGGAGTCGTGGAGTTCTGCCATTACTCGTACGGTACATTTATTAAAGCGTGTTTAAAAAAATATTTTAAAATATAACTTTTTTAATCAAAGAAGGTAAATCATCGAAAACAAATTAAGCACCGGGCAAGAAAAGTAAAAACTTACTTTGTTTCATCAAACCCCGCGTGTTTATGAACATTGAACATTTTTGCTAACGATTTAAAACCACAGAGGTGCAAGGCTAAGACCGCTGCTCTAGACGCGTAATGTTGATTCTAAGTGTGGAGGGGAAACCCAGACGACCCGGGGAGAAACTCCACGCAACCTCGTGTGAGGCCCACTGAGCTAAAAAAACATTGATTTTTTTCAGAAGCGACCTGGCCACAAATGATAACTCAACGAAGTGGCTTATCACGTGGCAATGTATAGCAGCCAAAACACTAGACCAGTGGTCTTTGTCTTCTCGACAGACCTGTTCACCACCTGAGGACGGCTGCTTGCGCTGTGGCCGAAACGTCGTGAGAATTATTTTATTATGTTGTATTTTTATTATTTCCATTCTACGTGACTTTACCGAAAGAACCAAGAAGATGAATCCCTGCAGTTACGAAAGCTTTAAATCGAAATTTAATATTTTATTGTTTATTTTTAATATTTTATTATTTCCCTTCTACGTGACTTTACCGAAAGAACCAAGAAGATGAATCCCTGCAGTCACGAAAGTTTCAAATCGAAATTTAAGCCAGTGGGTCTTCTTATTCTTAACCTGGGGTGCGAGATGCCCTTCCTGGGGGTGCGAGACGTGGACACGTTTATTTTAAAAGAAAGTAAATAATCGAAAAACACACATTAAGCAAGGACACGTTAAGCAACAACTTAACTTTGTTGCATCAAACCGTGTGCCTTTATTAACAGTTACAGTTTTGTTTACGATTGCAATCCGATGGGGTGCAAGGCTGCAGCAAAGGGTTAAAGGAGCCACTGCTTCAGATTATTCGTCGCGATAAATCTCCATGTGGTAAGCCACTTATCTGAGCCATCATTGTGGTGGGCCAGGTCGCTTCTGGAACACATTCCTGCGGAGGGAGCTGGTAGGAACGTTGGGTTGCTCGGTCAATGGCCTGCAGGGTCAACGGCGGCGTGGTGTATTCCGCAAATATGCCCGACTGTGAGGGCGGGCACAAGCCGGCGTGAGTAGGTTAAACGTTGAGTTTTATAAGGGCACCCGGGGTGACCGGCCCCTCCTCACCCAGNCCCCACCCCCCCCACCCCCACCCAGCCCTCCCCACCCTCCCCTTCCCACCCTCCCCTCCCCACCCAGCCCAGCCCTCCCACGCTTCCCTGCACGACACGCGGACGGACACAATAATCCCCTGTGGGCTGGTGGAACCAGTGGTTCCTACCAGTGCAGCCAATAGCTCAGCGTGCTTTCCCTGCAAAGTAAAATAGTTGAGTTGTATTTGTTTGCGTAGTGATTGTTGACTTTCTTGTACAATACTTTGCACTCCTATCACGCTTGTTCCTTGTCGTGACGTTCGACACCGTGCCCCAGCTCGACATCTCTGAAAGAGATCTTCACGGCTCATCGGATACCCCCTTNCCCCCCTCCTCCAGTCTAAATAAAGATTCTGATTCCCACGCAGACACGTGCCGCCCAGGGCTACAACGCTTCGTCTTCGCAGTGCCCGGTGTGTGATGTCCGCAGCTGTGACGCGTTCTCCAATCCACGCGCTTCCTTTTCCTGTTACTCGGTGCGACCCAAAACGTTCGCTGCCCCCCTCTCCTCCTCCTCCACCACCACCACCCCACCACCACCACGCTTCCTGAGCGTACCTCTTCGCCTCTTGTTCCGCATTTCCATCGTCTCCCTGACGTATCCGATCATCCGTGGCGTGGGCGCTTCGCAAAAACACTTAGAAAAAATTAACCGTAAAAACAAGTTTTTCACTATAAATCCTTTATATGCGTGGCATCGGTTTTATTTTATTATTCATTTCTGTTTTTCTTGAGTAAGTTTCATTTTTCTCACATTGGTATTTTAAATTATGAATTTTTTTCCCCTAAAAAGTGGAATTTTTTTTCACGAAAATCAATTGTCACGCACAACGAGTCTGTGTGCAAAATGTCAGCTCGATTGGATCACGGGAAGTGGGTTAAAAAACGACCGAAAGATTTGCACGGTCGTAAGCGCGCAAGCAAGCAAGCAAGCGAACTTAATATAAAGGATTTAAAACTCGGCATGTTCGTCAACGGCACCGCGTGGCCTCAATCCCTTTTCCCGATGACGTACACTACGTACATACACGTACGTACGTGTACGTTATCGGAACGGAATAAGAAACAAACACACACCGATGACGTACACTGATGTACGTCATCAGTTTTTGCTTTCCGATTCAGTTCCGATGACGTACACGTACGTGTGCGTCACCGAAACCCACAGACTCCGACAGAGACCCACAGATGTATATACAAACCCATAGACTCAGAGACTCGTATACAGACCGAAAGAATCACTGGCCCACAAACTCACACAGTCCCAAAGACTCACAGAGACCCAAAGACTCGCACAGAGACCCAAAGACTCGCACAGAGACCCAAAGACTCGCACAGAGACCCAAAGACTCGCAGAGAGACCCAAAGACTCGCACATAGACCCAAAGACTCGCAGAGATCCACAAACTCACACAGCCTCACATGTATGTCTATAGGTATGACACTCATTCGCTCACACTCTGCAAGACGGGGGCAGAGAGTACAAACTCCACACACAGAGAGGTGCGCGAGTCGGGAATTGAACCCAGGCCCCTTCTTGACGTGTCACCACCACCCTGCATTCCGCACATAACGAACTTAAAACAACACGCAATGCTGTGTGTATAGTTTAAAGTGAAATGTTTATTAAGTGCATCTTGTGTGTACATTCTTTGCACAATCTCTCGTGATTAAAAACAACAAATAAACTATATATTTTTTTCTTCTTGGTTCTTTCGGTAAAGTCAGTAGAAGGAAATAATAAAATAATAAAATAACAAAATAATTCTCACGACGTTTCGACCACAACACAAGCAGCCGTCCTCAGGTGAAGACAGGTCTGTCGAGTAGACAGAGTCTGAAGAATAATTATTTTATTATGTATTTTTTATTATTTCCTTCTACGTGACTTTACCGAAAGAACCAAGAAGATGAATCCCTGCAGTCACGAAAGCTTTAAATCGAAATTTATATATCTTTTTTTTACCAGGTAAGGCCCCACTGAACGATGTAGTTATTTGCGAGAAGCCATCTGGCTATCACAAATGATAGCTCAGAGAAAGTGGCTCATCATCGTGTGGAATTGTATAGCAGAAGCCAAGCAAATACTCTCAACGCGTGATGTTGATTCTAAATGTGGAGGGAAAACCCGGAGGACCCGCAGAGATAAATCCACAGCAGGCGTCAGGGTCAGGATCGAACTCACGCCCTCTTGTACACCAGGTGAGGTAGTTAACATCTCCGAGCCACCGTGGTGATGATGAGAGAGACACGCAAACTCCAAATACTACAGCAACGCATCGTCAGGGTCGAATCCATGAACCTCCTGTATACCAGGCGAGGTAGTTAACATCTCCTAGCCACCGTGATGATGAGAGACGCAGACTCCAAATATACAGCAGGCGTCGTCAGGATCGGGATCGAACCCACGACCTCCTGTACACCAGGCGAGGTAGTTAACATCTCCTAGCCACCGTGATGATGATGAGAGACGCAGACTCCAAATATACAACAGCAGGCGTTGTCAGGATCGGATCGAACCCATGCCCTCCTTCATACCAGGCGAGGGAGTTAATATCTCCTAGCCACCGTGATGATGATGATAGAGACACGCAAACTCCAAATAGACAGCAGGCATCAGGGTCGGGATCGAAACCACGAACATCATGCACCGTAGCATGCCCTCCTTCCCCCCTCCCAACAGGCAGCGGATGACCAACTCTGCTGGCAAAGAAAGAATGCAGTCAGACTGGCCACCAAGAACCCCACTCGAATCATCACCCCCCCGCCACCCTTAGCCCTGACCGATGCGCTCGCGACAGGCCCAAGTCTGGGATCGTCGTCGTCGGGAGTTTTGTTTTCGCGGTCGTGCTGCCGCCGTGCGTGTCGTTGGGGCACGATGTCCGACGTTCCGCTCCACGAGCCGGGGTGGGGACGGGGGGGAGAGCAGAGGTCACAAACGGGTTTTGATTCCTTACCCGTACCCGTACGCACCAGGGTCGCAAATGGGTACCCGTACCGGCCGGTACCCGTTCCCTACCCGTACCCTACCCGAAATGAGTGACAAACGGTGACTCACCAGTGACTCACGACCTACCCGTACCCGGCCGCACCAGGGTCGCAAACGGGTACCCGTACCCGTACGTATCGGTAGGGTACGGGTACGGGTACCCGGTTGCGACCCTGGGGGGGCCGTGTTCAGGAGCCAAACATCACGTAGAAGCGTCGAGGCGCGTCGACGAGCGCCGGGGGCACGCCGTGTGCCGGTGAGAGCCAAGATTGTTTTGTATCCCCTGGACTGAGCTTGATTGGGCAAGAATGCGATCTTGTCAAGGGTGCTTGTTTAAGTAGATTATACTGGCAACAAAATTTTTTTTTTTTTGGCCTGGACTTTTGTAGCTGTTTTAGACATTTCAGGGTGCGATTCAATCTGTCTCAGATTTGACTCTATCACATCTCATTTTTATGCTACGGCATACCCCATTTTCATTGATTTTACCCGAAATTAACTCTGTCACTTATGATTGCAAGTTGTTGCGAGTCAGTGACTGCTTTAGTGTTAAAATATGGTGCTGTATTTTTAGGATAGTGTGTTTATAATATAATTTTATGTAGATATCCACATTTATTTAATATTTTTCTTTGCAGTTTGATTGAAAATGCAATATTTGATATCTCAAAAATTAGCACCCAAAATCACCTTAAACCCGTTGGAATACCTCATGCCAGAAAAAGTGTTAACCAGTGTTATAGCTGTGCTCACTAGGCTTGGCTTTCGCTCAGAATGACAATGTGGGTCAGGGTGATCCAGGGCAAAAATAAACACTGAATTTTCGCCACGGTGGCTGTGAGATGTTAACTACCTCGCCTGGTATACAGGTGGTCGTAGATTCGATCCGACTCCGACGCCTGCTGCTGCTGTATATTTGGAGTGTGCGTGCGTCTCTCTCCCCGTGTTCGCGTGGATTTTTCTCGGGTCCTCCAGTTTTTCCCTCCACATTTAGAATCAACATCACCGTGTTTTTAGAGTATTTGGCTGCTATGAATTTTGACGTGGTAAGCCACTTTATTTAACTATCATATGTGGCCAGGTCGATTCTGAAGAATAGATACATAGCGCAGTGTGGCCATACCTGCTAAAATAAAAACAGTAGCATTAGTAACAGTTGCTGTGCACACGTTCAGATTCGCTCCAGGCTCAACTGTTGATCCCATTATCGAGAGAAAATTATTTCTGGGCCATTTTAATTGGGCGTCTCTGCAAAACCCAGGACTCCCCACGCGTTCTGCTGGTTGAAACCCGCGGGGGGATTTGGCGATGGGCCGAACACGAGAAGCCACGCTCTGCGCAGAGCGCCGGGCACGGAACAATCCAGGTGACAGCAGTAGGACCTTTCGCAACCAATATTATCCACAACACAGATTATTTTTTGGGGGGGGGGCTAGATCACGTAACTTAAATGTTGCGTCGTTAAACCCGCCACCAAGCCCGACAATGATCCAATTCATCTTCCTGGTTCTTTCGGTAAAGTCACGTAGAAGGGAATAATAAATAATAAAAATAAAACATATTTAATAATTCTCACGACGTTTCGGCCACGACGCAAGCAGCCGTCCCTCAGGTGGCGAGCAGGTCTGTCGAGTAGACAGAGTCTGAACGATGAATCCCTGCAGTCACGCAAAGCTTTAAATCGAAAAATATCCAACTGGTAAGGTTTGCCACGTGAACAAAACAACGCCCGGTTCGTACGCTACAATGGACACAATTCTGAGACCACCCCTCTCCCTGCATCGCTGCCATCGTGCCCGCCCCTCACCCTTCGTCCCACGGATGGAGGCTCGCGGGATGGTACCACGGAGCCATTTCGTGCAAAGACTGCTCAACGTATGTACATAAGCAATGGTCCTGTCAATCAGCCACTCTCCTGAGTGTTGCATTGATTAAATTATGAATTGACAGCAGTTAGGCTGATAAACTATAAATACCCCCCGTGTAGCCTTAACAGACTGTAGGGGCAAGTGTTGTTATCGAACAGCAGCAGCTGTGAAGGCCGGCACGGCACACGAGGGGTGGGTGGCCAGCACCACGCCCAGTGACCTTTGTCTCCCCAGTGGCGATGTTACCACACACCGCACCACGTACTCATTTGAGGCCGAGTCGATCTAGCGGAGGCCCAGGACCGGCTCAGATAATCGTCACGGGCGTTGGCGATCGTGAGCGCGAATCGAACCCGGGTCGCCAGGGTTCATAGTGCAGCGCGCTAACCGCTACAACGACCGCTCCCTTTGATAAAACTACACACACGGACACGCAACGGTATGACGATTGCATCGTACGTTTCTACAAGACGTCCCAGGAGTTCACCGAACGCTGCTTATCACTCCCAATCGGTGACACGGCGGGGCAATGTTGATTTGCGTAATCTGGAGAAATATATTCTGTATATCCGGAGGTTCAATGAAACGGGGGGTTGGGGGGTTAAGGCTAAAACTCTTCTATTTTACTACACGCTCTTATTTAACTCACTCTGTTGTTGTTGTATCCTCAAATCTTGTAATTAATTTTAACCCACTTCCCAATGTGGTATCGACTGCAAACTTGGTATACGTATGGCATACTGATGACAACACTATATTCTATCATAAAGAATGAAAAATATTTTTTAAACAATATTTTTACACGCTTTTATTTAACTCACTCTGTTGTTGTATCCTCAAATCTTGTAACTTAATTTTAACCCACTTTCCAATGTGGTATCGACTGCAAACCTGGTATACTTATGGCATACTGATGACAATACTATATTCTATCATAAAATATAAAAACATATTTTAAAATATTATTTTTTGTTATGTTTCGGCTCAGGTCTAATTGACCACGCTCAACTGTAAATCACCACAGTCCCTTGCGATATGGCAAGCTTCGGGGCCACTTCCTGGAGTTCTGCCATTACTCGTACGGTACATTTCATTAAAGCGTGTTTGAATTTCTTTTAAATATTACTTACTTCCTACTTTGATCCTGGCAAAAAGGTATCCCGTGATAAAGCTGCCACAAATGCTCCGATACGTGGGGCATTGTCTTTGTGCTGTTCGCCTTTTGATGTTGTTCTCTGGTGGTGTAGGCCAATCAGTGCCAAAGACAACACGTACATTCTCTTTGGTTCTTCGCTAAAGTCACTAGGTAGAAAATAAAATAAATCACGACGTTTCGGGCGCAACACAAGCGTCCGTCAACAGGTGGGAAAGCATGGTCTGCTGCTGATGCAGACTGTTTAAAAAAAAGTTTTAAACGGGTGTAGCCCAAGGGTCATCAAGAAGTGGCCGGGGCTGGTGATGTTAATGTGAGAAATTAGCGTGTAACTGTAAGATAGGAGAGCGGTCTCCTCAACGAGCCTATGTTAAAGTGAGAGATTAGCATGATGTTAATGTGAGAGCTTAGCACCACTATTTGATTTCACATTAACATGCTAAGCTCTCACATGCTTTCCCACCTGGTGACGGACGCTTGTGTTGCGCCCGAAACGTCGTGATTTATTTTATACCCACGTGACTTTACTGAAAGAACCAAAGAGTATGGATTCCTGCAGTCACGAAAGCTTCAAATCAACGCGTACATTATCAGAGCATGTTAGTTTGCATGTTTAGCAAAAGTGCTGCGTGGTTGATGCAGAAACTTGATTCCTTTACAAAAAGCATCAATTTGGTGTTTGAACGTCTTAACAAAAACTCCTGCTTTATTGCCAGAAAGGGTAAAACACCCAAATTCTTGTGTGTTCTTAGGAAATGCACAACAGTCGTTCAAGAGATGCCAAGTCACACCGAGGTCCCCTCTTTGAAGTGCTTGGACTCGAGGTCTTTTTGTTCTTGTCGAGGAAGAGGAATTCCCCATTCCACGCGACGGGGGTGAGGGGTGGGGGGGTGAGGGGTAGGGAGTGGTGGGGGGGGGTGAGGGGTAGGGAGTGGTNGGGGGTGAGGGGTAGGGGAGGTGGGGGGGGTGAGGGGTAGGGAGTGGTGGGGGATGAGGGGTAGGAGTGGAGGGGGGTGAGGGGTAGGGAGTGGTGGGGGGATGAGGGTAGGAGGTGGAGGGGGGTGAGGGTAGGGGAGGTNGGGGGGGTGAGGGGTAGGGAGTGGTNGGGGGTGAGGGGTAGGGGAGGTGGGGGGGGTAGGGGTGAGGGGTGCCCGCTCCTTCCGCAAGGTGGCGGGCGCCACGCCTCTGTAGGGCGGCTCCTTGATGAAGAGCCTCTTAGCTCACGGCGGTAGCAGCAGCAGCAGCGGCAGTGGTCACGGCAGCAGCGGTGGTGGCGGCAACAGCAGCGGTGGTGGCGGGCAGCAGCAGCAGCGGCGGTGGTGGCGGCAACAGCGGCGGTGGTGGCGGCAGCAGCAGCAGCAGCGGTGGTGGCGGCAGCAGCAGCAGCAGCCGCCATTCGACACGAAGGGGAGGTTTCGTCCGGGTGGCGTGACCCATGTACACAGAAGACAAAGACCGCCCAAGTGCTGTTAAAAACGAGCACCTGTGAAGGCTGGCACGGCGCACGAGGGGGTCGGTGGCCAACACCAAGCCTGGCCGCCTTTGTCTCCCCCGTGGCGACGTTTCCACACACCGCACCAGTACTAATTTTTTTAGGCCGAGTCGACCGAGGGGAGGCCCAGGTCCGGTTCAGATTTTCGTCGCCGGTGTTGACCGCGAGCAGGGAATCGAACTGGGCTCTCTGCGGGGTCCGTAGCGCAGCGCGCTAACCACAACGCACACACACACACACACTCCCCACCGCAGAAACTCGCCCGAGTCTGAAATCAAACGCTGACCGGGGCCCCCTTTCTCGCGGCGAGACCACGAACGTCACCGTTGCGCCACCACCCATTCCAGCCCCGCCCCACCCCCCCGTCCCTCTGTCCAAGACACCGCCGTCAGCCGTTGCATCATTCGCAATTAATTTGATGCAAGCGGGTCGAGGCGACCCAAAGAGGCCACCCCCCGCAATCGTCCATGCCATCCGTGTGCGCTAAAGGCTTGGCGGCCCTGCGAGCGGGCGCGGCAACGGATCCCAAAGTCGAATCGGCCGCACGTCGTCGTGAAACACTCCAGCGTCGTCGTCGTCGCCGATGCCGCCGCCTTTCCTCCTTCAAAGGAGGAACGGGCGAGATCCGCTCTGCTTCCGAACAGGCAACCGAGTGGACAGCAACACTACAACTCCACCTTGAATCCGCCGTCGTCAATCCGCACGGAGGGCGACGACGATGCGTGTCGCCGTCAGGCGGAGCGACACGGCGCTCACAGTCGGCTCTCAATCCCCGACTCTGGCTTCTTCTTCGTTTTCTCCTCCTTCTCCTCCGCGTCGTCCTCCCTGACGAACGGAGCCAGGTGGCCAAACTCGGGCGCCACGGTGAGCAGCACACCGGCGCGGCCCCGCGCCGTCGTGGTGCGGTGCAGGCGCGGCGCGGTGCCCGGCCGCGTCGACGGCGATGCCGGCGAAGCGGCCGGTCGGACCACGGCGCCATCGCCGTGGCCGCCGCCTATCTCGTCCGGTTCCGCCGGGTACAGCTCATCTCCTGGCAGGGGGGGGCGGTGGCGGTGGATCAGACGATGGTGGAAATTAACGCGGTGGGGGAGGGCGACGCGAGTTTGCCGGGCGTGTCGGCGCAGAGGCAGAATTAAGGAATGTTACCGCTGCGCGTTGATGAGGCGCTCCGGTGTGTGTCTCAACTAGTCCTCGCCGATAATCGTCTGGCAGTTCACCAGCCTCCTCGCTGCCGACCGACGACACTTTTTCACGCACCGAAGCGATGCCAGCGCGTTCAAAGCGCCCCAGAGTATTTTGCTTGCGTTAAACCAACGCAGCCGAAATCACGCAACTCCCAGGCATGCCGAGTGGATGGACAGATACACAGAGGAGAGGGGGAAAAGTCTGCTCGTAAATATTTTGCGGAAACACAAAGATCCCCCCCGGATAGCCTACGGCAGACTGCCGGGCAAGTGCTGTTAGCGGGCACCACACCCAGCAAGCTTTGTCTCTCCATTGCCGATGTTTTTACGCATCTCATCAGCTACTCATTCAAGGCCAAAACGACCTCGGGGAAGCCCAAGGCCAGACCGTGTAAATATATATTCACAAACTGACGTTAGCCGCGCACGGGAATCGAACACGGCTAAGTGGGGCTCGCAAGCGCGGTGCGCCCACCCCTCCCAACACACACAACGAAGACAAAGGTCCCTGCTGTATGGCCGTACGCTCCGCCGGGGGGCAAGTGCAGCTGGCGAGGGGCCGAAAGCGAGCGCGCCCCTCCGAGGCTCGGCGGCAGCGGCGATGCCGATGATGCCGGTGAAGTAGCGCCGGCTCACCCCGCCGGCGGTGAGAATGGTGGTGGCGATACGCAAGCCGTGTTTTTACCCCAGAAAAGCCTCGCCTTGGCAGGACCGATTTTTGAGGATCGGTTCCTGCCAAGTTTGTTCGCGAGGCGGAGCGCGGTGTTTTCCGACGCGCCTTTTTCCCCGACCGAGTCGATTCTTGGCGTCGGTGCGACCTCGGAAAATGTATAAATTGGAAATTCCGACGTGGGGGTAAGGGGGGCTTTTTCGTCCACTGCGAGCCAAGCAGCCGGCGCGTTGGTGGCATAGTAGCAGCAGCGGTAGCGCAGTGGTACAATAAGTCCTTTGTGGTTATATCTCACGCCGCTGTACCAGCCGGGGCAGCCTTCCGGGATCCGAACCGCCGGGTCACGTCGCTGCCGCCACCGCCGTCGCCGCCACGGCCCACGCGATCGCGAGTCCCGGCGTGGAGCAGAGGTCGCAAACGGGTTTTGATTCCTTACCCGTACCCGTACCCAGCCGCACCAGGGTCGCAAATGGGTACCCGCACCCGGCCGGGTATGGGTACCCGTTCCCTACCCGTACCCTACCCGAAATGAATGACAAATGGCTACTCACCAGTGACTCACGGCCTACCCGTACCGGCCGCACCAGGGTCGCAAACGGCTACCCGTACCCAGCCGGTACGGGTATCGGGTACCCGGTTGCGACCTCTGGCGTGGAGCAACGAAAGTCCAGTTGGTCTCGGTGGCACAAACACTCGGGAGGTAATGGCCGGTCAGATTGTCCCAGCTCTTGCGGAGATTTTCCCGTTGCTTTCTCCCACCGGTACCTCAACCTCCCCCTCCATGCTGCCACCCCCAGACCGGCGGTGTGGGGACCGGGAGGCCTCATCCGGTGCTCTCGTATTTCACGGTGAACGACGGCACCGGCGCGGTATTAACCGGAGCGGCCACCGGCTCGAACCGCTGTGTGCCGCATCGCCGCCCCAAATAAATTTAAACTATTTTTATTTTGCCAGATAAGACCCCACTGAGCTACATAGCTCTCTTTTTCAGAAGCAATCTGACCATCACAAATGATAGTTCAACGAAGTGGCTCATCATCATCATCACGTGGACATGTATAGCAGCAGCCAAATGCTCTGAACGCGTGACGTTGATTCTAAATGTGGAGGGAAAAACCGGAGGCCCCGGAGAAAAATCCACGCGATCACGGGAAAGATAGAGAGAGACACAAACTCCAAATATACAGCAGCAGGCGTCAGGGTCAGATCGAACCCACAACCTCCTGTACACGAGGCAAAGTAGTTAACATCTCCTAGCCACCATGATGATGATGAGAGAGAGACACGCAAACTCCAAATATACAGCAGGTAGCAGGGTCGGATCGAACCCACGAACTCCTGTATACGAGGCAAGGCAGTTTACATCTCCTAGCCACGATGATGATGATGAGAGAGAGACACGCAAACTCCAAATATACAGCAGCAGGCGTCAGGGTCGGATCGAACCCACAACCTCCTGTACACCAGGCAAGGCAGTTAACATCTCCTAGCCACGATGATGATGATGAGAGAGAGACACGCAAACTCCAAATATACAGCAGCAGCAGGCGTCAGGGTCGGATCGAACCCACAACCTCCTGTACACCAGGCGAGGCAGTTAACATCTCGCCACCGTGACGCCCTGGCTGTGGTTACACCGCACCCACACTGACTGCCGCACGTCTCCCCCCTCTCTCTTCCCTCTCCGACCGGGGCGACCGGGGCAGTCTTCCGCTTACCGGGCAGCANCCCCACCAAACCTCCTCCTCCCGCCGGATCAGGGACCCGCACCGGCATCCAGCGGTGCATCCCCAGCGCGGCCCGGCGGCGGGCGAAGTCGGCGAGCGTGAGCAGCGCCGGCACGCGGCACAGGCGCGCCACCTCGTACTGCTGCGGCGGCGCCAGCCACAGGGCGCCCGCCTCGTGCTGGGACAGCAGCTCCGGCGGGCGCACCCACTGCGGCGTCGACGGTGGTGGTGGTTGTTGTGGTGGTGGTTGTTGTGGTGGTGGTTGTTGTGGTGGTGGTTGTTGTGGTGGTGGTTGGTGGTCGTGGTGGTGGTGTTAGTGGTGAGGTAGTGACAGTGGTAGTGACGGTGGTCGTGAAGGTAGTGACGGTGGTAGTGACGGTGGTAGTGACGGTGGTGACAGTGGTAGTGGTTGTGGTGGAAGTGGCGGAAGTGGTGATGGTGGTGATGGTGGTTGTTGTGGTCGTGGTGGTTGTGTTAGTGGTGACGGTAATGACAGTGGTAGTGGTTGTGGTGGCAGTGGCGAAAGTGGTGATGGCGGTGGTGGTAGTGGAGGTGGTGACGGTGGTACCAATGTCAGTGGTAGTGGTGGTCGTTGTGGTAGTGGTGGTAGTAGTGATGGTAGTGACGGTGATAGTGGTTGTGGTAGTGGTGGCGGTAGTTATGTTAGCAGTGGTGATGGTAGTGGTCATGGTGGAAGTGGTGATGGTGGTGGTGGTCGTGGTAGTAGGGGTTGTGGTTGTGGCACAGGGCGGACATGGGGTGGGGATTGGAAAACGTCATCGGTGGCGACGGCGGCGATGTCACCGAAAGCTGCGTTACGTTTGCCGCTCGTTGCAAGCGCTCGCGGTTCGAGCCCCGTGGCCACAGCGGTGCGTGGTAACCGCAGCATTTACCAGGCGGCAAACGTACGAGTCATCTGCCGCACATCTAACGTCGTTCATAAAAAGAACGGTTTGGCAATGCGTGCCCCGGTGTCGCGGCCCCAAATTTGCCGAAATACACAAAGACAACGACGTCACAATTTACTCGGGACAAGGCGACAACGTCGCAACCCTCGGCGCGAACCCTCGCTGCGAACGGCGTCTGTGGAGCACAGCGGCGCCTTCCTTGCGCCCTCACAACGATAGCGCCCGGCGCCGAACGCGCTTGCGGCTCCGACGTGCGTGCGTACGTACGTGTGTTTAAATTATTTCGTCGCCAACCGTGGCTAATCGGAGGTGCGGGGATGGACAGCGAACTCCACACAAAAAGCGGTTCTAAAGAAATGAGTTTGTCAATCTAGATGACGATTTAAAAGCGCGTAGCTTCCTAATATCGGAAGGAAGAGCGTTTCAGACGGCCGCGGAAGCAGCGCATCTGAAAGCGCCGCGCGACGATGCGGTGACCGCCGTCTTTGTTCGACGGCCAGCCAAAAGCCGCCGCTGCGAGGATGGTTTATGCTTCTTGACGACAGATCAGCGAACTTATTGCGGCCCATTCGCGTCACGCGCGTGCCGTGCGTCACGAGCGCGACCCTCGCAACGACGCGTTCGTCTGCCAACCGGCAGCCAACGCAGCTCGGCTCGCGCCTTGCGGTCGCCCCGTCACGCCGCGGCAACGTTTCGCCGGTCCCGTCACCGCAGAGCGCCGGCGGCGGCGGCAAACCTGCACCGGCACCGCGTCCCACCTGCGCGCCGACCGTCTCGTGGTCGTCGTGCGAAGCCGCCGGCGCCTCGGCCAGGCAGCAGAGGAAGAAGACGGCGTCGAAGCGTCGCGGCGGCGGGGCGCCCGGCGCTGCCGGCGCCAGCGGCACGGGCGTCAGCCAGTCGCTCCACTCGTGAAGGGCCCACACGTCGGGCACCACGCGCAGCTCCGAGCACATGGCGGCGAAGAGACGCGCGTCCGAGAGCACCAGCGCACGCCAGCGGCGCAGGGCGGGGAGTCCGGCACAGCGGTGGCCAGCGACGGCGCGTCGTCTGGGGAGGGAGGGGGAGAGGGGGGAGAGGGGGGAGAGGGGGGGGAGAGGGGANGGGGGGAGAGGGGGAGAGAGGGGAGAGAGGGGGTCAGGGAGAGGGGGAGAGGGGGGGAGGGGGGGAGAGAGGGGGGAGGGGAGGAGAGAGGGGAGAGGGGGGAGAGGGGGGGAGAGGGGGAGGGGGAGAAGGGGGGAGAGAGGGGGAGGGGGGAGAGGGGGGGAGAGGGGAGGGAGGGGGGGAGAGGGGGAGAGGGGAGAGGGGGGGGGGGGGGGAGGGGAGGGGGAGAGGGGGAGAGAGGGGGGGGAGGGGGGGGAGAGGGGGGAGGGGGAGGGGGGGAGAGAGGGGAGGGGGGAGAGGGGGGGAGAGGGGAGGGAGGGGAGAGGGGGGGAGAGAGGGGAAGAGAGGGGGGGGAGAGGGGAGGGGGGGGAGAGGGGGGAGGGGGGAGGGGGGGAGAGGGGGAGGAGGGGGGAGGAGAGGGGGAGAGAGGGGGAGAGAGGGGGGGAGGGGGGGAGGGGAGAGAGGGGGAGAGAGGGAGAGGGGAGGGGGGGAGAGAGGAGAGGGGGGAGAGGGGGGGGAGAGGGGGGAGAGAGGGGGGGAGAGGGGGGGAGAGGCGCAGCAGTCGGTGTGAGTGCAGATGTTGACTACCTCACCTGGTACGCAGGAGGTCGTGGGTTCGAACCCGACCCTGACGCCTGCTGCTGCTGTATATTTGGAGTTTGCGTGTCTCTCTCTCCGTGGTCGCGCGGTGTTTTCCCTCCACATTTAGAATCGACATCACGGGTTTAGGGTATTTGGCTTCTGCTGTAAAATTCCATGCGACGATATTCCACTTCGTTCCGATATAATTTCCTGATAGCCAAATCCCTTCTCAAAAAGAGCTGTACAGTGGGGCCTCACCTGGTAAAATTAATAATAGTTGAGTTTAGAAGGCTGACAGGGAGAGGCGGCGCTGCATTAATAGCTCGGCCGCCTCTGGCGAGACAAAAACAACCGTGACATGTCAATTCAGCTCGTCACCTCAAGTCCAGCTCTGATATTTTATTTTTTATAAATCGGTTCGACCGTCATGCGACGAGCCCGCGCTCTGCACGGCAGGGCGGGTGGCAAAGTGCCGCCCCCCTACGATCGTGCGGACCGGCGGATCTCAGAGGTAGCTCTGTGGCATCTGCTTACGTGGTCCACCCCCTCGTACTGTCAAGGGCAAAGAGTCGCACCACCCTCGTGGGAGATCCAAGTCGATTCTTTGTCTGATGAAACAATGCCGCGTGGCACGACCGAGTCCAACATTGGGGGTAAACGTTTTCACGAATTAGTTGTCAAACACTTAAATCATTGACAGACCGACCAACCCACCCTACGACGCAACCGGAACACAGCAAAGACACGTTTTTTGGGGTTGGATCGCGTAAGTATAGAAAATGTTGTGTCGTTCAACTCGCCACCACCTGACACGGCCAAATTAAGTAAGGTTCGTCAAGTAAACAAAACTTTAAATTTCGATTTAAAGCTTTCGTGACTTCGGTGGTGATGGTAGCGGTCATGGTGGTGGTGGTAGTGGTGATGGTGAAAGTGGTGATGGTGGTCGTGGCAGTGGTGGTGGAGGTGGCGATCGTGGTAGCAATGTTTTTGGTATTGGTGGTCGTGGTAGTAGGGTTGTGGTTGTGGCACAGGGCGGACATGGGTGGGGGATTGGGAAAACGTCATTGATGGCGACGGCGGCGATGTCACCGAAAGCTACGTTACGTTTGCCGCTCGTTGCACGCAGAGCGAGAGACACACCAAGAACGCAGAGCGAGACACACACAGAGCGAGACACACACCAAGACACGCAGAGACACACACACCAAGACACACAGAGAGACACACACCAAGACACACAGAGAGAGACACACACCAAGACACACAGAGAGAGACACACACCAAGACAGAGCGAGACACAGACACCAAGACACACAGAGCGAGACACACACCAAGACAAACAGTAGGCCATGCATTCCCACCTGATGATGGATGCTTGTGTTGCGCCCGAAACGTCGTCATTCAATATAGTTGTTTTCACTATGGGAACCTCATTTGCAGTAAAAATATGATAATTGGTCTTACCCTTCTATCTGGCAACAAAACTGACACCTTTTTACAAGGAGTCATGTTTGCATAGACCGCAATACCTGCAGTCATAATACAAACAAAAGACATAACTCTGATAATGTGCACTGTCCTTGAAGTTGATTGGTCCACACCCGAGACAGCTTTCCTTGTCTCATATGGGTTGGACCAGATGACGCCAAAAGGCGCAAAAGGTGTCAGTTTTGTTGCCAGATAGAAGGGTAAAGAACCAATTATCATATTTTTACTGGCAAATGAGGTTCCCATAGTGTAGATGCTTACCCCGAGCTCTCATACTCTGATGGTGCATTGTCTTTGAGTTGTGCGCCTTTTGGCGTCATCTGGTCCAACCCATATGAGACTAGGCTCTAAGGAAAGCTGTCTCGGGTGTGGACCAATCAACTTCAAGGACAGTGCACATTATCAGAGTTATGTTTTTTTGTTTGTATTATGAATGCAGGTATTGCGGTCTATGCAAACATGACTCCTTGAAAAAAGGTGTCAGTTTTGTTGCCAGATAGAAGGGTAAAAACCAATTATCATAGTTGTTTTCATTTTATTTTTTACCACGTGCTTCATGCTCTGATATGGCATTGTCTCTGTACTGTTTTCCTTTTGGTGTGTTCTATTGTCGGCATTGGGGACTAGCACCGAAAGAATGCTGTCTCTGCTGCAGACCAATCAGTTTCAAAGACAATGCCCATTGTTATCGGAACATCTTTTTGCTTGCATGTTCACCGCAAGTGTTGTGGTTAATGCAGTGTTTCCTATTCTTGGTTTCGGTAAAGTACCAGAGGGAAATAATAATAAGTATAACCAGTAAAAACAAAGTTTTTCACTATAAATCCTTTATATGCGTGGCGGCTAGAGTCCTCTCGTCCTCTGGCTTGAGATGGCTGCCACCTATGGGTCAGATGATTGCATTGCACCATTAAGCAATTGGTAATTAAATATAATATTTTTGTCCTAAAAAGTGTAAATTTTGGAACATGTTCACGAACATTAATTGTCTGGCACAACGAGTCTGTGTGGAAAATGTCAGCTCGATTGGATCACGGGAAGTGGGTTAAAAAACGACCGAAAGATTTGCACGGTCCTAAGCAAGCAATCGAACTTAATATAAAGGATTTAAAAATAAAACATAAAATTCTATCGTATTGTATCTTATGTGTTATTTTTATTATTTTTTATCCCCTTCTACGTGACTTTACCGAAAGAACCAAGAATATGAATCCATGCAGTCACGAAAGCTTTAAATCGAATGCAGACGTGTTTCCTTGCAAAAGATTTCTACTTGGTCTTTGAACATCTTGACACAGGTTTTATCGCCAGAAAGGGTAGAAAACCCATTCTTATTTTTGTTACATCTTAACGCATTTATATTTACGCGATCTAACCCCAATGACAACCAAAGGACAACCTTGACTATTGAATAACATCGACCGCCCAAAACCCCGCTGCTCCGTGCCGAACGGCAAACAACAAAAACTGACCGTGCGCGTGGTGCGGTCGCTCCGCGGGCCGAGCGATCAGCACCCCGGACTCCTCAAACGTCTCCCGGATGGCGCAGATTCGGAACGCCAGCTCGCCCGGGATCGCTGAGCCGAGGCTCCCGCGATCCGTCGCGAACATCGGTGGCCTCGGCCCGGCACCGCACGTCACGCCGTAGTCACCGCAACAGACTTATTTGAGGCTGAGTAGACCTAGGGGAGGCCCAGCACCGGGTCAGATTAAAATCGTCACCGTGGGTTGATGGGTGGGGGGGGGGTTGATGGGTGGGGGGGGTGACGGTTGGGGGAGGGGGGGAGGTGACAGNTGGGGGGAGGGGGGGTGACGTTGGGGGGGGACAGTTGGGGGGAGGGGGGGTGACAGTTGGGGGGAGGGGGGGGTGACGGTTGGGGGAGGGGGGGTGACGGTTGGGGGGAGGGGGGGTGACAGTTGGGGGGGGTGAGGGGGGGGGTGACAGTTGGGGGGAGGGGTGTGGGGGGGGACAGTTGGGGGGGGGGGGTGACGGTTGGGGGGAGGGGGGGTGACAGTTGGGGGAGAGGGGGGTGACGGTTGGGGGGGGACAGTTGGGGGGGGGTGACGGTTGGGGGAGGGGGGGAGGTTGGGGGGGGGGGGTGACAGTTGGGGGAGGGGGGGTGACGGTTGGGGGAGGGGGGTGACAGTTGGGGGAGAGGGGGGGGTGACGGTTGGGGGGAGGGTGGGTGACAGTTGGGGGAGGGGGGGCGGTTGGGAGGGGGGTGACGGTTGGGGGGAGGGGGGGTGACGGTTGGGGGAGGGGGGGTGACAGTTGGGGGAGGGGGGGCGGTTGGGGGGGACAGTTGGGGGAGGGGGGTGGGGGGGGGGGGTGACAGTTGGGGGGGGGGGGTGAGGTTGGGGGGAGGGGGGGCGGTTACAGTTGGGGGGAGGGGTGTTGGGGGGAGGGGGACGTTGGGGGGGGGGGGCAGTTGGGGGAGGGGGGGCGTTGGGGGGGGGGGTGACGTTGGGGAGGGGGGTGACGGTTGGGGGGGTGACGTTGGGGGGAGGGCGGTTGGGGGGAGGGGGGGCGTTGGGGGGAGGGGGGTGCGGTTGGGGGGAGGGGGCGGGGGGGGGGGGGTGCGGTTGGGGGAGGGGGGGGCGGTTGGGGGAGGGGGGGGCGGTTGGGGGAGGGGGGTGACGTTGGGGGAGGGGGGGTGCGTTGGGGGGGGGGGGGCGGTTGGGGGGAGGGGGGCGGTTGGGGGAGGGGGGTGACGGTTGGGGGGGGGGCGGTTGGGGGGAGGGGGGCGGTTGGGGGGGGGGCGGTCTTTTTCGTCTATTTTTCCGTTCCGGCCACCCCTATCCACCTCTGCCGTTGACGAGGACGTCTTCCGGGCGGAAACAATTGCACCGCATGCGTCTCGGGGCTCTGAAGACGACTACCACCACCTCCACCTCCACCAGGTCCATCCTCCACCTCCTTCGTCGCTTCGAACGACAATGAACGCGGCGCTTAAACACTGGAAGGAGGCGGCCACCCTCGTGGTGGCGGCGGCGGGAGGGCGAGCCGGGCTGACGAGGAGGAGGCCAGAGGAGCCGTTCGGAGCGGCGAGAGGGCGACATTGGCCACGAAGTGACGACTTCGACTACGAGGTGAGGCACCCCATCACAACATGAAGATCCCCTCACGTTGAAGAAACACAACAACACGATGTCACTTTGTCTACGTGGTGAGTTGCCCTCATCACAACACAAAGATCCCCTCGCGTTGAAGAAACACAACAACACGATGTCACTTTGTCTACGTAGTGAGTTGCCCTCATCTCAACACGAAGATCCCTCACGTTGAAGAAACACAACAAACGATGTCACTTTGTCTACGTGGTGAGTTGCCCTCATCACAACACAAAGATCCCCTCACGTTGAAGAAACACAACAACACAATGTGACTTTCTACTTGAAGATCATTACATAAGTCCTCACGTGGACACGCATGTACTGCACGTGGTGAGACCCTCATCACAACACAAAGATCCCTCACGTTACACAATGTCACTGTCTCCCCAGTGGCGATGTTTACACACCGCACCAGGTACTTATTTGAGGCTGAGTCGACCTAGCGGAGGTCCAGGACCGGTTCCGATAATTGATCGTCACTGATGGTGTTGGCCGTGAGCGGGAATCGAACTCGAGTCGCCGGGTTCGTAGCGCAGCGTAGTGCTAACCGTTGCACCACCGCTCCACACACGCACACACGTGTACACACACACGCACACACACGTGTACACACACACACACGTGTACACACACGTGTACACACACACACACGTGCACACACACGCACACNCGTGTACACACACACACACGTGTACACACACACACAGTCCCCTTTCAGATGCGTTGTGGCCACCTGGAACGCTCTTCCAATATTAGGAAACCACTGAAGCTGTATACTTTTAAATCATCTCGATTGACAAACGAATTTCGTTATAACGACTTTTTGTGTTTGGTTGGCTGCGTACGGTGCGATAGAAGTTCAACATACGTACGGAAGCTGAATACTATATTTGCTTACACTGGCGGAATCTGATGCGCTATAAAGCTCTTTTTGCAGATGTCAAGAAGATATATACATACAGATAGATACAGATAGATACATGCATACTGATAGATACGCACAGACTGATACGCACAGATGGATACACACAGACGGATACACGCACACGGATACACGCACACGGATACACGCAGACAGATACACGCACACGGATACACGCAGACAGATGCACGCACACGAATACACACAGGCGGATACATGCAGACAGCACAACCTTCTTGTGCTGTCCCTATTCCGCCCTCCAATGTTCCACTCTCCGTCCCTCCGCCCCCCCCAATGATCACCTCCACCCTCCGCACCTCCGCCCCCCCAAACGATCACCTCCACTCTCCGCGCCCTCGCCCCCCAAACATCACCTCCACCCTCCGCACCTCCGCACCCTCCGCACCTCCGCCCCCCCCATGATCACCTCCACTCTCCGCACCCTCCGCCCCCCCCCAAACTCACCTCCACCCTCCGCACCCTCCGCACCCTCCGCACCCTCCGCCCCCCCCCAATGATCACCTCCATCTCCGCACCCTCGCCCCCCCCAAACATCANCTCCACATCTCCGCGCCCTCGCCCCCCAAACATCACCTCCACCCTCCGCACCCTCCGCACCTCCGCACCCTCCGCCCCCCCAATGATCACCTCCATCCGCACCCTCGCCCCAACATCATCCACTCCGCCCCCCCCAAACATCATCCACTCCGCGCCCTCCGCCCCCCCCAAACGATCANCTCCATTCCGCGCCCTCGCCCCCATCAAACATCACCTCCACCCTCCGCCCCTCCCCCAACATCACCTCCATCCGCGCCCTCGCCCCCCAACATCATCCACTCCGCGCCCTCGCCCCCCAAACTTGATCACCTCCACCCTCCGCACCCTCCGCACCCTCGCCCCCCCCAGATCACCTCCACTCTCCGCACCTCCGCCCCCCCAAACATCACCTCCACCCTCNGCCCCTCCCCACATCATCCATCTCCGCGCCCTCGCCCCCCCACATCACCTCCACCTCCGCACCTCCGCCCTCCGCAACCTCGCCCCCATCACCTCCACCTCCGCACCCTCCGCCCCAACATCACCTCCACCTCCGCACCCTCCGCCCCCCCCCAAACNATCACCTCCATCTCCGCGCCCTCCGCCCCCCCACCATCACCTCCCCCTCCGCACCCTCGCCCCCCCAATGATCACCTCCACNCTCCGCACCTCCGCCCCCCCAATGATCACCTCCACCCTCCGCACCCTCCGCCCCCCCCCAAACGATCACCTCCACTCTGTCCTCCGCCCCCCAACATCACCTCCACTCTCCGCACCCTCCGCCCCCCCCCCCAAACATCACCTCCACTCCCCGCACTCTCCGTACCCTTCATCCTCGCCCCCGCAGATTCTGGTGGTGAACAGCACCAGCGGCTTCATCAACGTCGTCTTCCCCGCCGTGACGGCGCCGATTTCCACCACGACTGGGCTCGCCTGCTCCTCCTCGGAAGCGTGCTCTCCGGCGACGGCGTCGCCAGCAGCGTCATCAACATCATCATCACCACCATGACATCACCACCATCATCAACACCACCACCATCACTAGCATCACCATCACTACCACCATCATCACCACCAACCACCGTTACCATGGTGATATGAGGAGGTACTCACCCATTCACAGCCCAGCCTGTCAGACGGATCTGCAGATCCTGAGGACACACAGAGACAAAGACAAAGATCCCCGTGTAGCCTCCATAATAAACTGGGCAAGTGCTGCCAGCGAGTAGCAGCACCTATGAAGGCCGGCACGGCACATGAGGGGGTGGGCGGCCAGCACCACGCCCGGCCGCCTTTGTCTCCCCAGTGGCGATGTTTACTACACACCGCACCGGGTACTCGTTTGAGGCTGAGTTGACCTAGGGGAGGGCCCAGGACCGGTTTAGGTTATCGTCACTGGTGGTGGCCGTGAGCGGGAATCGAACTCGGGTCGCCGGGTTCGTAGCGCTAACCGCTGCGCCACCGCTCCCCCACAATTAAGACCGGCACAAGAAAAGACAAAGATCCCCCGTGTAGCCTCTAACAGGCTGTCGGGCAAGTGCTGTTAGCGAGTAGCGAGCACCTATGAAGGCCGGCACTGTGGCACACGAGGGGTGGGTGGCTACCAGCACCACGCCGGACCGCCTTTGTCTCTCCCTCGTGGCGATGTTCACCTACGCACCACACCGGCTACTCATTTGAGACTGAGTCGACCTAGGGGAGGGCCAGATAGCCGTCACTGGGTATTGGTCGCCGGGTTCGTAGCGTAGCGCGCTAACCGCTGCGCCACCGCTCCCCGCACGCTCGCTCACAGTGGAGACGGCTATTGCTGAAGGAGGATGCCTTCATCCAGCAGTAGATCGACCACGGCTCATGATGATGATGTTGTTACCTTGGAGGCATCGTGGTGGGCGTACGGTGCTAAAGACTCGATCACGTGGCAGATCTGAAACACAGAGGTGGGACAAAGTCATTGTTATGCAAGTCCAAGTCGAGTCTGAAGTCATCAAATTCATGACTCGAGTCTGACTCGAGTCCAAGTCACATGACTCGAGTCCACACCTCTGCTGAAACACACCGGACAAACACACACACATACAGAGGCATCACACACCCATTGGAAAACACAAAGGTCCCCGTGTAGCCCAGCGACTGTTGGGGCAAGTGCTGTTTGCGAGTAGCACCGCCTATGAAGGGTGGAACGGCACACGAGGGGGTGGGTGGCCAGCACCACGCACAACACACACACAGCCCCACACACACACAGCCCACACACACACAGCCCCACACACACACACAGCTACACACACGCACACAAAGCTCCACACACACAGCCCCCCCCACACACACACACAGCTCCACACACACACACACACACACACAGCCCCACACACACACATCCCGCACACACACACAGCCCCACACACACACACACACAGCTCCACACACACACAGCCCCACACACACACAGCTCCACACACACACAACTCCACACACACACACAGCTCAACACACACACACACACTCCACACACACACAGCCCCACACACACCACACACACACAGCCCCACGCCCACACACACACACAGCCACACACACACAAACACGCCCCGCACACACACACAGCTCCACACACACCCCACACCCCACACACACACAGCTCCACACACACACACACCCCACACACACACACCCCACACACACACACAGCTCAACATACACACACCCCCACACACACACAACTCCACACACACCCCACACACACAGCCCCACACACACCCCACACACACAGCCCCACACACACACACAGCCCCACACACACCCACAACACACATGCCCCACACACACACACAGCCCCACACACACACAGCCCACACACAGCTACACACACACAGCCACACACCCCACACACACACACCCCACACACAGCCACACACACACACAAGATACACGCGCAGCCAAACAGCCACATTCCCCGTGTGATTGATTCCACGTGCTGCCATAACGGGAACCACGCCCGCGCCCAGATGCAATATGCGCCGCGATGGCTAGGAGATGTTAACTGCCTCGCCTGGTGTGCAGGAGGTCGTGGGTTCGATCCCGACCCTGACGCCTGCTGCTGTATATTTGGAGTTTGCGTCTCTCTCATCATCATCACGGTGGCTAGGAGATGTTAACTACCTCGCCTGGTGTGCAGGAGGTCTTGGGTTCGATCCCGACCCTGACGCCTACTGCTGCTGCTGTATATTTGGAGTTTGCGTGTCTCTCTCTCTCATCATCATCACGGTGGCTAGGAGATGTTAACTACCTCGCCTGGTGTACAGGAGGTCGTGGTTCGATCCCGACCCCGACGCCTGCTGCTGTGTATTTGGAGTTTGCGTGTCTCTCTCTCTCATCATCATCATCACGGTGGCTAGGAGATGTTGACTACCTCGCCTGGTATGTAGGAGGTCGTGGGTTCGACCCCTACCCTGACGATGACGATACCTGCTGTATATTTGGAGTTTGCGTGTCTCTCTCTGGTCGCGTAGATTTTTCTCCGTGTCCTGCGGTGTTTTCCCTGCTACATTTCATAATGAACGTGACCACGCGTTGTAGAGTATTTGGCTGCTAGAAATGTCCACGTGATGATGAGGATCCACCTCGTTGAGCTATCATTTGTGATAGCCAGCTCGCTTCTGGAAAACAGCTGTACATAGCTAAGCAGGGTTCTTACCTGCTGAAATAAAAAATACAAATAAATTAATTTAATTTAACTGAAGACAAAATCAACGCGCGCGGAGGAGTTTGCTGCCGTCCATAAATGACGTCACGCGATTTTGGACGATTTTTGACCCCCCCCCCCTCGTCACACGGCGTCACAAAAAGGCAGACCCCCCCCCTCAAATATGACGTCACAAAGCTCTGCCCCCCCCCCCAAAAAAAACCATATTTCCATTTTGAAAATGAAACATGCTTCAAATCGCTTTAAACTATTGTCATTGTAGTGCGTATTTAATGTGGCGCTGCACTCTGATGTTGTAGGAGAAAACATTTATTACAAAGTCTATTTAACTAAATAGAACGTGTTGTCTGTATTGATTTAAAGTCGCGCATTTTACGCGACGTCACATTCCTCAACCCCCCCCCACTCGTCACACATCGTCACAAATGTCTGACCCCCCCAGGTGCGTGACGTCATTTATGGACGGCCCTTATACACGCACGGATGCCCAGCAGGGTCCCCAGGCATGACGAGACACCCACCCGCCAGCGACCCAGACAGAGGTCAACCCTCGCCGTGACCTCCAGAGACTCGCTCGCTCGCCCGGCTGCGCAACCTCAACTCGAACGAACTCGAACTCGCTCGCACCCGTCAGCTCACGCAATCAGCCACCCACTCGCCACCCATCAATCTCTGCCGCCGTGTCGCGCATCAACTCGCTCGCTCGCTCACCGCTCGCTCGCTCACCCGCCCGCTCACCCGCTCGCTCACCCGCCCCTCGCTCGCTCGCTCGCTCACCCGCCGCTCGCTCACCCGCTCACCGCTCGCCCGCCGCTCGCTCGNCCGCCGCTCGCCCAACCGCCGCTCGCTCACCGCTCACTCGCTCACTCACCCACTAAACCCGCTCGCTCACCTGCTCGCTCACCCACCGCTCGCCACCGCTCGCTCACCTGCACGCTCACCCACTCGCTCGCCCGCCGCTCGCTCGCTCGCCCTCCCGCTCGCTCGTGACGATGATTTGAACCGGTCCTGGACCTCCCTAGGTCGACTCAGCCTCACATGAATAGCTGGTGCGGTGTGTAAACATCGCTACTAGGGAGACAAAGGCGGCCAGGCGTGGTGTTGGCCACCCACCCCTCGTGTGCCGTGCCCGCCTTCATAGGTGCTCGCTAGCAGCGCTTGCCCCAACAGTCTGCTAAGGCTACACGGGGATCTTTGTGTCAGTATGACTTTGCGCGTACGTAACAGCGCATCGGAGTCTGCAATTCTGGCTAAGAGCAGCGGCCCTTAGCGCGTGTGTCGTANGTGTGTGTGTGTTTGTGGTGGTACGTGTGTTANGCGCGTGTGTGTGTNGGGGGAGCGTAGTGTAGTGGTTAGCGCGCTGCGCTATGAACCCGCTCACGGCCAACACCAGTGACGATTATCTGAACCGGTCCTGGGCCTCCCTAGGTCGACTCAGCCTGAAATGAGTACCTGGTACGCCACTGGGAGACAAAGGCGGTCGGGCGTGGTGCTGGCCACCCACCCCCTCGTGTACCGTTCCGGCCTTCATAGGTGCTCGCTAACAGCACTTGCCCCTACAGTCTGTTAAGGCTATACGGGGATCTTTGTGTGTGTTCGTGTGTGTGTGTGTTCGTGTGTTCGTGTTCGTNTNCGTGTGTGTGTCGTGTTTGTGTGTGTGTGTGTGTGTGTGTCGTGTGTGTGTGTGTGTGTCGTGTGTGTGTGTCGTGNTNGTGTGTGTGTGTGTNTGCGTGTGTGTGTGTCGTNGGTGTGTGTGTGTGTNTGTGTGTGTGTGTGTGTCGTGTTCGTGTGTGTGTGTGTCGTGTTCGTGTGTGTGTGTCCCGTGTTGTGTNCGTGTGTGTGTNCGTGTGTGTTCGTGTGTGTGTGTGTATCGTGTGTNTTCNTGTGTGTGTGTCTCGTGTGTGTGTCGTGTGTGTGTGTGTGTCTCGTGTGTGTGTGTCCCTGCGTNCGTGTGTGTGTGTGTGTGTNTGTGTGTGGTNCGTGTGTGTGTGTGTTCGTGTGTGTGTGTTGTGTGTGTGTGTTTGTGTGTGTGTGTTTGTGTGTGTGTGTGTTCGTTGTGTGTGTGTGTGTGTGTTCGTGTGTGTGTTGTGTGTGTGTTCGTGTGTGTGTTGTGTGTGTGTNTGTTCGTGTGTGTGTGTGTGTGTCGTGTTCGTGTGTGTGTGTGTGTNTGTGTGTGTGTGTGTTCGTGTGTGTGTGTGTCTTATGCGTGTGTGTGTGTATGTGTTTGTGTGTTCGTGCGTATGTAGGTAGACTCAGCCTCAAATGAGTAGCTGGTGCGTGGGTAGGAAACATCGCCACTGGGGAGACAAAGGCGGCCGGGCGTGGTTGCTGGCCACCCACCCCCTCGTGTGCCGTGCCCGCCTTCATAGGTGCCGCTACTCGCTGGCAGCACTTGCCCTACAGTCTGTTAGGGCTACACGGGGGACCTTTGTCTTGTGGAGTGGTGGCGCAGTGGTTAGCGCGCCGCGTCTACGAACCCTGCGCCAGAGACCCCCCCCCCCCAAGTTCGATTCTAGCTCGCGGCCACCAACACCGCCAGCGATTATCTGAGCCGGTCCTGGCTCTCACCTAGGTCGACTCAGCCTTAAACACGAGTAACTGACGCTACGTGTCAAGTGACAACAACATCGCCACGAGGGAGACAAAGGGGACGAACATAAATGACGTCACGCACCTGGGGGGGGGGTCAGACATTTGTGACGATGTGTCACGAGGGGGTGGGGTGTTTGAGAAATGTGACGTCACATCAAAATGCGCAACTTTAAATAAATATATAATTGTTATAACAACACTCCTACAACATCAAAGTGCAGCACCACATTAAATACGCACTACAATGACAATAGTTTAAAGCGACTTTTATTTTCAAAATGGAAATATGGTTTTGGGGGGGGGGGGCAGAGCTTTGTGACGTCATATTTGAGGGGGGGCTGACTTTTGTGGGGGTAAAAAATCGTCCAAAATCGCGTGACGTCATTTATGGGCGTTCCAAAGGCGGCTGGGCGGGCGTGGTCCTGGCCACCGAACCCAACAACCCCCTCGTGTGCCCTTCCACCCTTCATAGGCGGTGCTACTCTCAAACAGCACTTGCCCCAACAGTCGGTGGGCTACACGGGGGACCTTTGTCTGTGTGGTCAATGGGTGTGGTCTCTGTGTCCGTTCGGGTGTGTTTCAGATTTGCCACGTGCACCGTACACCCCGTGGTGCTCCATCATCATCACCACCATAATCATCATCACCACCACCATCATCATCACCATCATCATCACCATCATCATCACCACCACTACACCATCATCATCACCATCCCCACTACACCATCATCATCACCACCACCACCATCACCACCACCATCATCACCACCACCACCATCATCACCACCACCACCATCATCACCACCATCATCATCATCACCACCACCACATCACCACCATCATCATCACANCACCATCATCATCATNCACCACCACCATCATCATCATCACCACCACTACCACCACCATCATCACCACACCACCACCATCATCACCATCACCATCACCACCATCATCATCATTACCACCATCACCACCACCACCACCACCACTACCACCACCATCATCACCACCACCATCACCACATCATCATCATCACCACCATCACCACCATCATCATNACCACCACCATCATCACCACCACCCATCACCACCATCACCATCATCATCACCATCACCACCACCATCATCACCACCACCATCATCATCACCATCACCACCACTACCACAACCATCATCATCACCACCATCACCACCACCATCATCATCATTACCACTATCACCACCATCATCATCATCACCACCACCATCATCATCACCACCACCACCACCATCATCATCATTACACCATCACCACCATCATCATCATCACACCACCCATCACCATCATCATCACCATCATNATCACCACCACCACCACCATCATCATCACCACCACCATCATCATCACCACCACCATCATATCATCACCACACTATCATCATCACCACCACATCTCCACCACCATCATCATCAAAGACAAAGATCCCCGTATAGCCTGAGCAGACTGTAGGGCAAGTGCTGTTAGCGAGCACCTATGAAGGCCGGCACGGCACACGAGGGGTGGGTGGCCAGCACCACGCCCGACCGCCTTTGTCTCCCCAGTGGCGATGTTTCACACACCGCACCAGGTACTCATTTGAGGTTGAGTCGACCTTGGGGAGGCCCGGAACCGGTTTAGATAATCGTCGCCGGTGTTGGCCGTGAGCGGGAATCGAACTTGGGTCGCCGGGTTCGTAGCGCAGCGCGCTAACCGCTGCGCCACCGCTCGATGATGGTGGTGGTGATGGTGGTGGTAATGATGATGATGGTGGTGGTGATGATGATGGTGGTGGTGATGGTGATGGTGATGATGATGANGGTGGTGGTGATGGTGGTGGTGATGATGATGGTGGTGGTGATGATGATGGTGATGATGGTGGTGGTGGTGTGATGATGATGGTGGTGTGATGGTGATGATGGTGGNGATGATGGTGCGTGTGTAATGATGATGGTGGTGGTAATGATGATGATGGTGGTGGTGATGATGATGGTGATGATGAGGTGGTGGTGATGATGGTGGNGGTGATGATGGTGATGGTGGTGATGGTGATGATGGTGGTGGTGATGATGATGGTGATGATGGTGATGATAATGGTGATGATGGTGGTGGTGGTGATGAGGTGGTGGTGGTGATGATGATGGTGATGATGGTGGTGGTGATGATGATGGTGATGATGGTGATGATGATGGTGGTGGTGATGATGGTGGTGGTGATGATGATGGTGGTGANGGTGGTGGTGGTGGTGGTGGTGATGATGGTGATGATGATGGTGGTGGTGGTGGTGATGGTGGTGGTGATGATGATGGTGGTGATGGTGGTGGTAATGATGATGATGGTGGTGGTGGTGATGATGGTGGTGGTGGTGGTGGTGATGATGATGGTGGTGGTGATGGTGGTGTGGTGATGATGGNGGTGATGATGGTGGTGGTGATGATGGTGGTGGTGGTGATGATGATGGTGATGATGGTGGTGGTGGTGATGGTGATGATGATGGTGGTGATGGTGGTGGTGATGGTGGTGGTGGTGATGATGATGGTGATGATGATGGTGGTGGTGGTGGTGATAATGGTGGTGATGATGATGGTGGTGATGGTGGTGGTGATGGTGGTGGTGGTGATGATGATGGTGATGATGATGGTGGTGGTGGTGGTGATGGTGGTGGTGATGATGATGGTGGTGATGGTGGTGGTAATGATGATGATGGTGGTGGTGGTGGTGATGATGGTGGTGGTGGTGGTGATGATGATGGTGGTGGTGATGGTGGTGGTGGTGGTGATGATGGTGGTGGTGGTGATGATGGTGGTGGTGATGATGATGGTGGTGATGGTGGTGGTGATGATGATGGTGGTGGTGTGGTGATGATGGTGGTGGTGGTGGTGGTGGTGATGATGGTGT